>JAJQOW010000804.1:0-81353 GCA_037975125.1 Latrodectus hesperus | reverse complement strand
ATCCTTTCAGTAAGTATACATAATGACGATTTTCAATCTGATCATCAAAGATTCTACTGTATGAAGATTTTTAATGTTAATTTTAACAATAACTCGTCAAACAGACATTGCTGAAATTGAAAAAAGACATTTAAAACAGTGAAAACTCTATCATGTAAAAAGCGTACTCCGAACATGTTTCCAGTATACAAATCCCTGTTATTAGACGATGAGGTAGAGAACGGAATGGAAGTGATTGATATAGAGCAACAATGCAATGAGGAGCAGTGCATTTGTCAGCTCTGTAGTGAGATATAAAAGTACATTTATCGAATGTCATGCATGACTATTTGTAAGCTACTAATCGCTCTGACCATTAAACTCAATAAATCTCAGATATTCTTTCTGAATGAATATCTGACTGTGGAAGTGGCTGATATAGAGCAACAATGCAATGAGGAGCAGTGCATTTGTCAGCTCTGTAGTGAGATATAAAAGTACATTTATCGAATGTCATGCATGACTATTTGTAAGCTACTAATCGCTCTGACCATTAAACTCAATAAATCTCAGATATTCTTTCTGAATGAATATCTGACTGTGGAAGTGGCTGATATAGAGCAACAATGCAATGAGGAGCAGTGCATTTGTCAGCTCTGTAGTGAGATATAAAAGTACATTTATCGAATGTCATGCATGACTATTTGTAAGCTACTAATCGCTCTGACCATTAAACTCAATAAATCTCAGATATTCTTTCTGAATGAATATCTGACTGTGGAAGTGGCTGATATAGAGCAACAATGCAATGAGGAGCAGTGCATTTGTCAGCTCTGTAGTGAGATATAAAAGTACATTTATCGAATGTCATGCATGACTATTTGTAAGCTACTAATCGCTCTGACCATTAAACTCAATAAATCTCAGATATTCTTTCTGAATGAATATCTGACTGTGGAAGTGGCTGATATAGAGCAACAATGCAATGAGGAGCAGTGCATTTGCCAGCTCAATAGTGAGATATAAAAGTACATTTATCGAATATCATGCATGACTATTTGTGAGCTACTAATCACTCTGAGTATTAAACTCAATAAATCTCAGATATTCATTCTAAATGAATTTCTGACTGTGGAAGTGGTTGATATAGAGCAATAATGCAATGAGAATCAGTGCATTTGCCAGCTCAATAATAAGATATAAAAGCACGTTTATCGAATGCCATGCATGTCTATTTGTGACCTACTAATCGCTCTGACCATTAAACTCTAATAAATCTCAGATATTCATTCTGAATGAATATCTGACTGTGAATTTGGTGTTTTTCCTTATAAATCTTATTTTGAACCATTTTCCGACAACAATTGACTACATATCTAAAGTTATATATACCAATGTATGTATATAATCAATGATATTTTCCAGTCTTCGTGTACACTGTAGACTTTTGTAATCTAGTATTCAATATCAATTCACTGTTATATCCAAGTCATTTTAGAACACTTAGAGCACAGTGGTAATTAAATGTTACTTTACAAGATGTTACATAATGTTTTTCTTTCATCCTACTTTTATTTATACTTAAACAAGGTAATGCATGATCGTACAGGATTTAGCTCCCTATCCATTGATTTAAAACTTGGCAATTATTTCATTTAACAGCTAAGATTAGCCGCCCAACTGGTCTAGTCGTCAGCGTGCCTGACTGCGGATAAGGAGGTCCTGGGTTTGAATCCCGATTCGGCCATGGATGTACTTTCTCTCTCTATCTATCCTGTGTTTTGTCCTTTCCTTATATGAATGAGGTGTGAATGGTTGCCTACCCTATAAACGGGTCCCTATGGCATGTGTGTAGAGCAAGTCGTACTTTCACGGTGCTCTGATTAAAACGAAAGACGCTCCCAATTGACTTAAATTCGCATAGCCAATGACATAGCGAGCATGGCTTGTCCAAGTGCCATTAGTAACAACAACAACAGCTAAGATTATGGAAGGGCAGTGGTAGTCTAGTGGTTACAGCAAAGATCATCCGTCCGGAAGGACAAGGTTCGATTCCCAATACCGTCAAATACCCACCAAGTGCATTCGATATACGTGCATGTTAAATCTGGGGAATCAAAAGTAATGTGATCGGTCGTCGAGCTGGTACCATGGATGTAATGGTCTGGAGAAAAATTTTCTGCCTGTTCAGATCAATGTCAAAAGTAAGGGAGTGGATGCTCTAGTTAAGACATCTGTGGGAGAAGCTTAAAACAAAGTCGTACTTTCACCTTCCTGGTGCTCTAGTTAAGTAAAAGACACACTCTACTGACTTAAAATCGCATAGCCAACGGCATGGCGAGCTTGACTTGTCCAAGTGTCATAAGTAACAACCACTGATCTCTTTCCCATACAGAAAATTATAGATATTATTTGAAAAAAATTGTTGATTTATCCCGACAGTTGTTTATTGTTTCACAAATTATTCTATAGTATACCAAAGAAATCTTAATCAGTCTTTGTCTTTCTTTCTGCTAAATGGAAACCATTTGGAATGTTTAGTGCATGGGTTCCCAAATTTTTTTTCTAGTGGATCATTTTCAAAGTTTTACTATATTCAGTAGACATAGTAAAACTTGTCTACCGAATGCATTAAAATCATTACACTGCTCCTGCATTTCTACTGTATTTCCCAAACTCCTAAATATATCACTCTATATTGGGGATGCTAAGAAAAAAAAGTAGCACATTTTCTTGTGCCATATTTATTAAAATAATACTTGTGGTTATACAAAATTATAAACATTATTGCAAACAATCAACAATTGACAAAAAATCAACAATGATACTTTGAAACGCAAATAAACAGTAAAAGATAGTCATACTTTAAATGAGACGGTGCACTGGCGGCACTTTGCAAATCTCGACATGTGGTGTACACTTGTACTATTATCTATTGTTCTATTCAATTCTGTGTTTGAACTGAGTCTCGAATATTTTTGATGATCTACCTAGTGAATGATGCTACCTGCCTACTTAGATAGGTAAATCCTAGCCAATATTTTTGTTCTTTATTATGAAAACGAGATAATTTTATGTGAATCCTCCCCTACAACTTGTGAACCCCTGTTTTCTATTTCACATCTAGGTGGACCCCCGTGTGGTCTCCTATGGACCCCTGGGGGTTCACCTGGACCACTTTGGGAACCTATGGTTTAGTGGAACAAGGTATTACGCAACCTTACAATGAAAATTTCAAATAAATTATTCAATTAATTTACAATTTTAACTTTTTCTGCTTATTTTTTCTATGCATATTACTTCTGCTATTATCACATACTTTGTTCTTGGAGCAAATATTTTCCTGATATTGAGCTTCTACATTAGAAAGTTCAGAGATTACTTTTTCTCGCATTACTTCAATGTGTAAAAACATATTTTTATTATTTGTAGTGTCTGAAAATATTTGATGGTTTTTTACTGACCTCAGTCAATGAAACAAAAATATTTCATAAAGCAAATTCAAAAAAATTTGACAGCTTTCTAATTTAATTTTTTGCTTGGGCAAAAAAAAATCAGTGGAGAAAAGTATTGTATTTATCACATTCTCTGTTAAAAGAATAAATATTTGTTCAGTAATTTTAATCACAATTACAATAATTTAATGAAAGAGGAGGAAAATGTTCTTGTGCCAAACAAAACAAAACTTCTTTTTTATAACAAAAACAGCGTTATTTTTTATGGCTTCCCGACAAAATGATGGTTCTTCTAATTTACACTTAACATCTTGCAACTATTTGTTATTTATTGTTCACACAGCTCAGAGGTTTCTTGATAAAAATCTATTAATTAAATAATTTAGTTTATTTAAGAGCTGACAAAAATTTCAAAAGAAAACAAAAATTCAGATGTTAATTAAATTCAACTGAAGCTCTTTTTATTAGGTTTTAACATGCATGTATTACTATATATATTTTTTCCAATAAATTGACAATTACTTTTTGATTAAACATATTTCATGTAATTTTACCACATTTAAATTTTTAATGTATTTTAAAGCAAATTTTTAACTAAACTAAAAACTAAGCGAATTTAATATAATTTATATGAGGTTTATGCCGAAGATAAAGAATTTTATATTGCTTCATTATAAAAATTAATGATGTTTCTAATCTGTTGGTAATTCTATACAATTTCCACTACAGAAATGCATCGAGAATGAAAATGTTATTCTTTAGGCTCTCAAATGAAAATGATAAATCGTGATAGATTAATACCGTAAATTTCAAGTTATAAATTATATTTTTATTATGGACGTGGAAAAACGACTATTTCGAAAGAATATAAATAAAATGATATACTTTGAATTTAAATCTTCAAAAATATATTAATTTTTTGATTGCATATTCATAGATATACTACTTTAATCAAAATGAAATTTGTAAAGAATATCATAGGCAAAGATACAATATTTCATATTGGTAGAGAGAGAGGAAATTGCTTATAAAAAATTGATGGGTAGTTTTAAAACAGGAAAATCACTGTAGAAAAAAAAACTGATACTATCCATCATCATCAAATTAATTAGTTGTCTCTGAAATTATATCTACTTTTCGCTAAGCACGTTATAAATATCTTAAAGACAAAAAAGTGGCGACAACATCAGATAAAAGAGCATGAAATATTAAGATTTAGAATGAATATACCATTTATTTATATATTTTAACTTTACTTAAAATAATGATAAAATAGTATCAAAAAAATTAGTAAAATGATTTTGTTTGGAGGAGGATGAGACAGTTTATAAATTTTCGGACTTTATATAATTGCTAAAATTTTGTCTAAGAATAAACCATCATTATTCCCGTTTAATATATAAATAAAATTTACATTGTAAGAAAATTGAAACAATTTAGAAAGCATTTTGTATTACATAATTATGCTAGAAGATCATTCTGTATTACATAATTATTTATTTACTTGAAAAAATATGCACCTATATTTTAGTTGCGTAATTTTTAAATTTACAAAATTTCAACCTCTAAATGAAAGTCCAAACTATTTTTTATATATTTTAGTTAATGTTTCAGAATTGTAGAAGACCGTGGTTCATTTGATTACATGTGTGGTTCATCTTGATTATCATTAGAAACATCTTACTATCAATTTTTTGAGAAAATTTCTGTTTTTTAAATAAACATCTTTAATTTTCATTTTCCTAATTATTCCAAAAACATTTCTTAATAAATTTGGAAAATCAATTACTCCTTTCTGTAGCTGAAATTAAACAAAAAAGAAACCAACCTATACAAATCCGAAAATAAAACTTTGAAAATCAGGATAATATGGAACGTGACAGATTTAACAATTAACAATATTGTTATTGGCAGAAATCAATCTTATAACAAATGTTTGCTATTCCTATTTAGAAACAAAGCTTTATTTTTTAAATTAAAATTCAATTATGATAAGTGATTTCTAGTTGTTATAATTCGTCTTAAGCCATGAGGAGGAAACAGAACTGAATTAAAGTAGTAGTATATTGCAAAATATACCTTTGGCGTTCTATATTATAGTAACTCAAATTAATTGCAACGTAATTAATCATGAGAAGCAATTTTTTTAGGAAACACCAATACAGAGATTGGATTTCTGACTTTGTAATGTTTTTTTTCATTTTCAGTATAGAATAGTCTGTTCAAATTATTCGTAAATAAATTGAACAAAAGGTACAGGTGCCGTATAATCCATAATTCCAATTTCTGAATTTTTTTTTTGGCGATGATGTAATGTTGCCAAGATGACGTATCGTGACGTGCGCGATGACGTAAATACTAGGGTTACCAAAATAGAATTTTCTGCATAATTCTTATAGGTCTCCATATGTATGACGTAACAAAAAGGGCTGCCAGATACATAAGAAAATCTGCCAAAAAATCGCCAATCTCAGAATTTGGCGCATGGATTATACGGCACCTGCGCCGAACTAAATCTACTAGTTTATTTTCCCTGACCAGTTTTTAGCTGATTCATTTTTGCTAGCAAATGCATTTTCGAATCATTAATAACTGCCTCCAAATAATTCTCAAATCAAAAATGTGATTCAGATCAACACCTATGATAATATTTTATAAATTCTAATCACAAAATCATAAATATGTACAGTAATATTCCTAAAACTACCAAATAAAGTTATAATAAAATCATACGAATATTTTGTTTAGTTGATAAGCAGAAGTCTATTACTGATGAAAAGACATTTGAAGTTGTCGTGAAATGTGTATTAAAATCTATAGAGCCGTCTATGTGACGACTGCAACATTTGATGTGGAAATAAAAATAAATGGTGTTAAAAAATATTAGACTTTTGTATCAACAAAAACTTATTCCCTTTTTCCTGTTATACTGACAAATATATCCATACAAATTGCTTAATGCAAAAAATTATGTTTTACATTAAAATCAATCCTGATATTTTGTAATAAAATGTACTCTGATATACTTTTGTAAAAGAAAAATGCAAGTTAACTCTTTTGTTTATAAAAACGCCATTATATTATGATAAGGAAATCATGAGTTATATTACATATAACTCATAGTTATATGTTATTATTAGTTATATTACATAAAATCGCTTAAAATTATGTTAAAATAGATGTATATGTGTGTACCTAAAATAACGTTTTAGTATGGAATCTAAAATCTTTCTCCAGAAATACTGATTTAAATTTTAATTATTTTTAAAATTACTTCTATTTTCTCCAACAGGTTTTAGAAAGTAAACAAGGACATCGGGGTTAAATAACGCCGTTTTCTAGAAAGGTTTGGAGAGAAAGAAAATGTTTCATTAATAGAAGTCTTTTTTCTCTCCTTTTTCTCAAAAGTTGTTTGTATCTTCAAAATAAACTTAAATATGGAAAGGTTGTCTTCCGTTCTGTTAAAAGTAGTTAGTAATTTTAATATCCGATACACAAATATGATTATTTACAAGCTCGTTTAACTATACTTTTACTTATTGCTGATGGACTAAGCAATTAATTTCAAACTCAAAAGAAACATGCCTGTTTTATATTGTAAAATGGAATATATATAATTCAGATCACTAATTAATTATAATAAAAAAATAAAATAGTAAAATAAAAATAGTAAAAAAAACAAATACTAGCTAATAGTAAAAAACAAAAACGAAGCTATTATTAAAAAAAACAAATACTTTATAAGCTATTTTCTTTAAATAGATTTAAAATTTTTATAAATCTACTACTTGTGAGTGTGTGAAATATTTAATAAAATGTTAGCTTTTGAAAGCATCTATCAAAATGAGGTTAAATTAAGATTTTTTTTTTAAATTTAGGGTTGTGACTTATTTTTAATAATTTATCTCACGTCTTAAGTTTTGTTAAAATATGATAAAAATATTTTAGTTTAAATGTTAATAATCATCAAATTAAGCATTTATCGTTTTATCCATTTCTTAGCTGCAACAAAATCGTTTTTTTAATTTTTTTATATTTTACTGCTTTTTTGCAAAACGCTTATCATTCCTTCGTTAAAATATGATTTACAAAAATAGAATGTCCTGATATTTCTTAAACTGATAATTAAAGTAATGTGTTTATACTTTACAAAAAACTAAGAAAAAAATTCAAATAAATAATTAATAAAACAATCTTACAAGAAATTTATCCAAGCTATATAATAAGACTGTTTAATATATAAAACAAAATAAATTGTGTTATTGTTTTCTTTTTTATTTTTAATTAGTTGTTAATTTGTTCAAATCTTTGTTTTTCATAACGGAGAGTGTAAATTATATTTTTGAGCCATACTTAAGTAAAATATATCCACATCAGTTCAAATATTTGAACTGTGAAGATTTTTTCTATTTCAAATTCCTGTGTCTTTTTAACTGAATATTTAAATATTAATTTTTAAATTAATAGAGTTTTCAATGCCTTATTTTAATCTTTTAAACATGCATAAATTAAAAAATATCATTTGTACACATCTTATACAAATAGCTTTAAGAATAATTATTATTTCTAAAAATTTTTAAATAATTTCTAAAAATTTAAAAATAATTGTAAAAAATTCTCGCTTTTATTTGGTGAAGAAATTACTAAGAATAATCGAAGGCATTTTTTTCCTGATACATTCTTAATGACTGTATCGAATTTATTCAAAATTTAATTTTTAAAATATATAACATTTGGGTATGTGTTATGATTCTAGCATTAACAAATATATATTTCAATCTTTTAACATTAAAGATAATATTAACAATAGCTGTTAATATTTTTTTTAATTACTTCACATTTTTGTAAAGATACTGAGAAAATATTATTCGTCATTCTTCATTAATAAAAAATGTTATTAACAAAAATAGGAAAAAATTTCTCTTTTTGTAAATACTTGACTTTCCAAAATATATCTAATAATAATTTAAAATATAAATATATTAAAATAAAGTTTCTAAATTGAATTATGTGACTGCTTCTGACTCCTTTTAAAGTTAAATTTATTCTTTTATTAATCCATAATTTCGAAATACTTTATTTATTATCATAATTTGAATTATAAAAAAAAAATAATGTCTCAACAAGCAAATTATTTTAAAAATTCACTTGTTATTGTATATGTATGTGGTTTTCATCTTATTTTGTATAATAATATATGCAATTTTTAATATTTTAGTAAAAATTTGATAAATGATATTATTAATAAGAAATATTAAAATGTGAGATCAAGTTCACATTTTATATTATTCATTGAAGTAACAGAATGAAGGGAAATTTTAAAATGCAATTCCTAATTATTTTATTTTACAAATTTAATCAAATTTCTATACTTATATTAACTAGTGATAATACAAATTTGGGAATATACATAATTTGTTTGTCCAAACAAACACTTTGCAAGGATTTTAAGCTTGAAACAATATTTTGAAAAAATATATCTCATATTTATTACCAAATGTAACTGTGGTTTATAAAAATTTAAAAATGAAAGATAATATGCAAATGAAAAAAAGTACTTCAAATATGTATATTTTAAAATGAAGTCATTCAAAACGACAAATAACAAGCAATATCTTAAAATCAGTGAAATTAGTCAACATATATTTTCAAGAGAAAAAGAAAGAAAAGATAACAGCAATTAAAGTTTACAAGGAAAAAAAGAAAAAGGAGAAAAAACAAGTAAGATAATTGTTCTTTTGCGTGCAAGAAATTTCTATTTCTATTAAAGAAACACATTTGAAAGTATTTCCAACCATAAAACATCTTATCGCTTGCGCAGATAAAATTTTATGCTGACCATTCTTTGAGTTCTTATCAGAATTGGATTTGTGGTTTCATTTGAACGGTAAAGAAATAAAAAATAGACTCAACATTTGAGGTTTTATTCACAAAGCATTTAAAAAAAGCTTTTTTATAGTTTGAAGAAATCAACTTGAATTATGTATGATAATATAAATATAACTTTTAGTAACTTTTAACTAAATTGGTCTTTGGGGAAGCAAAAGACATACTTGTTATGTCAATCTGTTTTCATTTTGTTCATCATTTTGAAGAAAATGAAATTCTTTAAGTAAATCAACATTTATGTTGGGAACTTGCCCATTTACTTTAAGAGACGAAACTTTTTAAAATTTATTGACTTTTGAAACGTTAAAATGTAATCATTATTGTTTCTAACCAAAAGTTCTAATTGTGAGAAATAAGCTTATTACACTAAACTTTAGATTGCATTGTAATAACTATACTATCTTAAGTGGAAGTTCAAAAAGAAAAATTTTTTAGTATTTTTATTAAAATAATAGAGCTTTTTTAAGCACATTTACCTTAAGACACGAATTTTTTTTTAATTTATTGACTTTTGAAACGTTAAAATGTAATCATTATTGTTTCTAACCAAAAGTTCATATTGTAAAAAATAAGCATATACTCCTAAACTTTAGATTGAATTGTAATAACTATTTTCTTAACTGGAAGTTCAAATACAGAACACAATTTTGTATTTTTATTAAAATACTTGATTTTCTTAAAATTAAGATAGTACTCGGATTATTTTTATTTTAAGTAAAGTAAAATATTTTTGCATAATACGCATTGATAAATTTATAATTTTAAAATAAATTTTTTTTCACACATTTTTGTCATCCTTAAAGACTTGGTAAGTATTCAGTACGAAGAAGTGCAATGATATTATTGAGAGTTTCTTGATTATAGAATGTAAAGTTTAGACATTATGAACTTTGTGTGATTTTATTATAAAGTGTTTAAACCGTTTTTTTTTTTTAGCATCGCCTTTTACTTGTTTCGATTTAAATCTGTTTGATTAATATATAACAATATCTTATAATATAAGTCAGTGTTGATTTCCTAATTTCTAATAATGTTTTGTAAATGATTAGACTTTCCCCATACCTGCCATATTTTGGGTTAATTAAAGCAATGTATCAAGTAGCAGATAAAAATTTATATTATTGGAAAATACGAAATTATTGCTCAGAATTTACCAATTGTTTAAAAAATTTGGAACTTTAAAGTTTGTTCCATAGTTTTATGATTAAAAATGAAAAGCGATAAGCATTATTTAGTTCTAATTATAGAGCTCCAGTAGCTCAGTAGATTCACGCCGCTTCCCGTAAGCTCAGCAAAGTGAAGCATCATTTGCCGCGGGCAGTCGTTGGGAGGGTGACCACGGTGTACTCTCCTTCACTGGGTTGCTGGAACTCCGTGGGTTGGGGACGTATCCACGTTAATTTGTAACGTCCAAAGTCCTTCCGCTGATATGGCGTGGATGTGGAGAGGAGGGTGCCAGTCAGGTGTGGCCTCGTCACCTGACCGTGGTTCAAAATGACGAGGCACCTTAAAAAGAGCAAAGTCGTACCTTCACCTTCGTGGTGCTCTGATCCAAATGAAAGACGTTCTCTAGTGACTTAATTCACACAGCCAAAGGCATAGCGAGCTTGGCTTGTCTAATTGTCATAAGCAACAACAACAGTACTAATTATCAAAAATAAAAAAAACTCAACAATTTGTTACTACAATGTCTGTAGTTTTATGAATTGAAATAAATAAAAAACTTGTTTTTTACCACATAATAGTATCATCTACTTTAAGTGGAAGATCTTTGTTTCGTTTTCATCATCTATTAATCCATGCGTAATAAAAGTTGTGTTTCTACTTTTCTCATGCATTTCAATAGAGGTATATGCTTCCGAACTTTCCAGGTTTGTTCCTTATCTTTAACGAAATACAGGTTACTATTTATCATAAATTTTCCCAGAAGCAAAAATACATAGTAGATGACTAAAAGATGTCTTTAGAAGATCGGTTTTCTGTAATATTAAATACTATACTTTATCTATCAGTGGTCAGAGTGCCTGACTATAAATAGGAAGTCCTATGGTTCGAATCCCAGTTAGGGTATGGGTGTACTTTCTTTCTTTTTCTATGCTATCTTTCCCCTTTCTTTGTATGAATGGGTTGTGTGAATGGTTGCCTACCCTATAAACGGATACTTATGACATGTGTGTACTGAGGAAGTCGGACTCCACACCAAAATATGGTTCAGTTGGGAAAATGGAACAGCGCACCCCATGTTGCCAGCCTAGCTGGCACCCGACAACAACAACATACGTTATCTCTATTTCAAAAAAAATTCAATCGAAAAACCTTAGGCCTTTCAGTTTTCACTTCAAATGAAATTACATTATGAAACTATTTACTTTTTTAACTTAAAATATTCCGTAAAAAACAGATAAAACTGTTTAGCAAAAATATTCAGTAAAAGTAATGTTTCAATCAAATTTTCATACAGAAAAATTTTTTTTTTTCAATTAAACTTTGACCTAATTTTTCAGTCATCTTAGATTATAATGTTCTTCTTATGTTAGTATAAATACATTTAAATAAATATAATGAAAATAAGTTGAAATCGAAAATTTAAAAGTATAAAAATATCCTAAATTTGTCATCAAATTGACATTTGCTCTTGATAAAATATTTTCCTGAATTTTCTCTGTTTAACAAAATTAATTTTTAAATGACTCTTAAAATTAATAATCACACAATCCATAAATACAATTAATCCCTATATTTTGATTTTAAACTTAAACAAAGTAACCTATTGAATCTCAGGAAAAAAATGCCTACATATTTATTTAAATATTTTGATATATATTTAATATGAACTAAAAGATATAAGATTAATCAATATTACATATACCGCTTAAATTTTACAATAGTGCAATCAATTTTATCAAACATGACAATGCTATTGCACACAATAGATTATAAATTAGAAATCCAAGATCAATATTTTACTGGACTTTGTTTTTGCTCAGATAATAGTTCTGAGCCTTGAATCTACATTCTTCAGGAGTGCAATTATGTGCAAGGAATACCAATTGTTAGCTAAGACATTTTGGATCTTGTAATTTATTTGGAAGAGACTAATGTTAGATGCGTCTTCCCATTATATCCCACACATTATCTAAGGAACTAAAATCTATGTGCGATGGTCAGACTGTACACTGGAAGTCAAACTAACGTTCAGCGAACCAACACTTCTCACACTATATTTAGTAGCAATACCGTTTATGTATACCTTTGCCAACAAGGTACAAGTACGACATTGTAAAATGTATTTGATCTGCTAATATATCTAGGTAAATCAAGATTATTTGTTTAATCTCCAAAAAAAGTGGCATCACACTTCTACCATAGACTTATTGTTGTCGTTGTCGTGTGCCAGCCAGGCTGGCAATATGGGGTGCGCTGCTCCACTTTTCCAACTGAACCATATTTTGGTGTGGAGTCCGACTTCCTCAGTTCACACATGCCATAGGTACCCGTTTATAGGGTAGGCAACCATACACTCCACATTCATGCAAGGAAAGAACAAAAATAGGATAGATAGAGAGAAAGTACATCCATCTCCGAACCGGGATTCGAACCCAGGACCTTCCACCATATACTTGAAAAGTTTTAAATAAGGTTAAAGAGATTCCTGGCTTCTTGTAGATTTCGTAAAATTCGATGTCTTCCATTAGTAAAAAAAATGCAGAGTGACTCATCAGATCATATTAAACGTTTCCAAACTTCAAATGCCCACTGACTTTTTCTAAACACCACTGCAAACGAATTTTTGAATTCAAGGCCAGAATCAATGGTTTTCTTACATTGTAGAAGGTAAGAAAGTCCATTTATACATTTCTGTCCTCCACAATTCTCTATGCATAATTCAACCTTAAATTTATTGGGATGTAACTTCATTAATGGTTTTAATCATTTGAAACACAGTAAAGTCTCTGTTCTGCTCTTCAATTCTTGGAGACGACGCCGATCATGTTCTTGGAATACTGTGCTCGACCCGCTACTAAATCTTTAGACAACGACTGTGGGTACTGATATTTCTCAAAACCTCTGATATAGGTACTTTTGAGAGTCCATTGTATACCTTCGAAATCATGATTCCACCTAAAGGGGCATGAACAATAAGCCGTTTCTCAACTGATGGAATATTTGCCGTTTTCTCCATTTTACTTCCTTCAATTACCAGCAAGAGACATGTTTGATTTTGGTAGGATCAACACGTCTATAGAGAGTGTGGATTATTGTTCCGTGATATTACCTCGCCCAGTAAATCAAAAACAGTCAGTTTTATGAGAATTTGGAATCTAGGAACTGCTTAAGTTCAAGGCTGCTTAAGTTTAAAGTTTCAAGGGCGTGTAAGATCCCAATGACCTCCCATGACGAACTCCTTAGAGGATCGATTTATTGTGTGGTCAGCCTTGCAAAGCCGTATAACCATTTTACAAATCATTGATTAGGAAATGCGTTTGTTTTCAACTTGTCAGCTAGTAGAGTACGTGACTTTTTTAGCAGTATGGATAATCAAGATTAAGATCATTATTTAAACTTTCTTTGACATTACAGTATGGAAATGGTGGTTGTTGTGCCAGAATGCTTTACACTTCCCTGAGTTGGAGTCTACCTGTTAGAAGCAGATGAGTGGAAGACCCACAACACTTGGCCTGCAACCCTCAGAGGTATCACTTCACTTGGAGGAAATTGCAACCACGCCCAGTTTTAACGTGTCCCAGCCACATTTAGTGAATACGACGGATCTTCAGCCAGCCGGTATTCGAGCTCTATCCTTCTGATAATGAACATGGTACTCTAACTAACCAGGCCACCGCGGACCATGGAAATAGCCGTTATAGCCTAAGGATTTGGGCATCGGATAGGATCCAGAAAGGCTGTTTCGATTCCCATTGCTACCAAAGACCCACCGAATGCAAGTGATATGTGTTCTTGTCAAATCTGGGGAAGAGAAAGTTTTATTATAGGTCGTTGAGTAGTTACCATAGGTGAAATGGTCCGCAAAAAATTTCCTTCTAGAAAATTGAGAGAGTGGATCATCTGGTGGTGCCTTCTATTGGAGGAGTTTTACTGTAAAGACGTACTTTCACCATCGTGGTGTTTTAGTTAACGAAAGACGTACCTTTCTGTTTTAATTTCCCATAGCTCGGCTTGTCCAAGTGTCATAAATAAGAACAACAGTAAAGAAACAGATAGGGACTAAGGTGCCCAGAATGACAAAAACTAAGCATAGCAGTATCACAAAATTAAAAAAGAACAAAAAAAATACAAATGTTTTCAAAACACTTAATTGAAATAACCATAGAAAATGTAAGAAATGCTTAAATATCTATGTCAATCAATAAGAAAAGAAATTTATAAATAGTAAAAATTGCCTATTTTGAAGTCAAAATCGAAGTTTATGGAAGAGCTTCCAAAATATTGTTAGTAACAAGAGTTTTCATTATTAAAATACGTATTATTAAATATTTAAATAAAACAGCATAATGCATTACTCAGTAAATTGCTAATATCATATTTATGCAATAAGAATAAACTTTTCAACCAAACGAAAATTCATCATATTTGAAACAGGAAAACATTTTCAAATGTCTATTTATCTTCTGAAAAATCATATAACTTTAAAACTTTTATTATGCGTAAGCAAATTATATATCAATCATTGCAACATTCTAAACATTACTCAAAATTTATGAAGCGAAATCTGCTCATAATTCATTTTCCAATATGGAACAACTCTAAAATCGATATAAAGAGCAGTAATTGCCACTTGTTTTCATGTATTGTTTCTTATCTTCATATCCGTCAAATGCATACAACAATTCATGAAATAATTAAATTATCGTATTGAAAATCAATAGAGATAACGACTTTTGTTGTAATTTGGGATATTTTAAACATAATTTTCTACATGGTTTGCTATATCCTGAAAATCGGGATTTATAATATTCTATTCACAAATACATTTGAGAATTTCTAGTTGTATCTATAAATGAATTATAATTATTATCAATCTGATGAATACATTCTAGATGCATTTTATTCTACGTTTTAACTTGATTTAAATTACGTAAAATAATTGTCACGAAAATAAGTAAAATATATTGCTATAAATAAAGAAAATAAAACAAATTTTGATACAAAATTTTATAAATATTTTTAAATTTTTGCATATAGTTAGTAAATGTGTAAAACAAGAATCAAATTAATTCTTATGGTGGTTGTTGTTGTCTTAATATCTTTTTTATTTCAGAAATTTTTATAAGGAAGCTTATTTACTTAACGAATAATTTGCTTTCATTGTGCCACATCTTATACAATTAAAATTCACATAAAAATAAAATTATTTAAAAAGCTATTTTACAAATGTTCCGTGCAATATATTAAATAACAGTTAATTACAATTATATTCTAATTTATTTCCTTTATTGTATCAATCCTTACACAAAAACATAACTTGTATTTTTCACACTATTAGCTGACTATATAAAGGAGATACAACAGGAAAAACATTGAATTAGAGATATTAAAAATTATATCATATTATGATAAATTTTTATAATATTACTACTGTTTCAAGATAATATTTCATGTAACTTCAAAATTTCTTATAAATAATAGTTTTACATAGTTTTTAAAAAAATCTACGTAAACATAACTCCAAACTCGATAACCGCGGCTGAAAAAAATATTTTGTAATACTATATAAAAATAGAAATTCTGTTTTATTTTAATTTCCTCGCCTTCATTACATTAATTGTAAATTAAAAAGAAAATTTTATATTATATAACATTGGTAAAATTTTAATTGCATTGCTTAATTTTAATTTTAAATTTATTTTTAAAAGATAAATAAATATTTTAAGTATCAGATTTCTAAATAAGGTTAAGATTTTAAAATTTTCTTTGAATCGTTGCAAAATCTTTTAAAAAATTTCAAAAACTTTTCTTTAAAAGAAAATAAGTCCTTAAAGAATTTTCATAATAAATACATCAAATAATCCGCCCAACCTGTCTAGTGGTCAGCGTGTCTGACTGCGGATAAGGAGGTCCTGGATTCGAATCCCGGTTCGGGCATGGATGTACTTTCTCTCTCTGTCTATCCTGTCTTTGTCCTTTCCTTGTATGAATGAGGTGTGATGCTTGCCTACCCTATAAACGGGTCCTATGGCATGTGTGTAAAGTCGTACTTTCACCTTCATGGTGCTCTGATTAAAAACGAAAGACGCTCCCAATTGACTTGAATTCACATAGCCAAGGCATAGCGAGCTTGGCTTGTCCAAGTGTCATTAGTAACAATATCAAATAATGTTGAAATGTATGTTTCAAATATAATTATGAACACTGAATTTTTAATTACTTACTAATTAAAAGTTTGAGTTCAAATTTATTGTAGCTTTATCATTTAAACATATAAAATTGAATATTAAGAAGTTTTAAAAAAAATTATTTATATATTTGCAAACAACTGTACAAAAAAATAATTAAAGGTCAAAACACCTTTAAACAGTGTATCTGTCAAAAGTGAGAAACTGAAGACAATCTTATTGAATGTTTTCAAGAGACAAAAATAATCAGAAAGCTATGAGCTCAATCGACTCAATCCTCCAACTTTCAACAATAGTCTCGTCCGAGGGAGAGAGAGAAAGGGGGGAGTGTGTCATCTTCTTCCCGAAAAAGCCGTAAATCCTGCTTAAGTGAAGAAGCTTTTACCTTCAGTCAACTCCGATTTACCGACCTTATCCAATAAATAGCTTTTCAGGCGGTTGCAAAGTAGTTCTCGCTCTTTCTCTTCTATATTGTATGTAACTTTTAGCATTACTTCGTCTTTTATTCAAATTCAAAGTACAAATCAATCTATTTGGACACGTTACATTTTTCTTAATAATATATAGAAAATTACTTTAATTTATTCTTGTCAGAAAAATTGCATTTAATGTTTAAATGAAAATTTGAATCATTTTAATACATATCAGACAACCCATTGTCTTATAAATGATGCAACACTATAAAATATCAATACATGGAGAGAGGAAATTTTATAAGACAAATCATTGTTATTTGTCCTTTAAAAATACAAGCAAATTTTAAAAAAATGAAATAAAAATTCTGGATTTTGATGATACAGCATAGAAAATATTGACTTATTGAAATAATTATCAAACACATAAAAGTTGTAAAAAAATTTTTATAACTCTTATATTTAGAAAGATGCTTAAAAGTATCAAAGAATAAAATTTTATTCTTAGAATAAATAAATTTTATTTAAATAATAATGCTTAAAGTATCTAAAAATAAAATTATTTTAATTTCTCATTTTAACATAAATGCGGAAACTTTAGACATAACACATTTTCATTAAAGTTGTACATTAAATTATTATAGTTGAAAGAAGTTCTATTCAACCGTATTAAGTGTATACATATACATATATATAAATAAATATATATATACAATATAATATATATATATATATATATATATATATATATATATATATATATATATATATATATATATAACATTATGTTGAAATTTCCTTTTAGAAGAAGAAACTGCAACAAATTAACAATAAACTAGAAATAACACTTAAAAGAAATATTCTCAAGATTTGAAAATAGATGCTTAATTTCAAATATTTCATTCCATTCAACTTTGATATTAAACATTATTCAGTAATTTGTTCCAACTTTTTAAAATTACTGCATTGTTTGACACAGCATTAATAATTCATATGAGAAAATAAAGTTTCTTGAACCTTAAATTTTGATACATAAAATATTAAGCATTATCAGAAAAAAATTAATTCTCAATATGTGATACAAATATGTGTATGCTGTTGCACCGGCAAGCTTCCCTGTGTTTAGCCCTGAGGTAGACTCTACCAGTTAGACAGAAGAAGCTGGGTGGAATCTTCATGATTTTAAAGCAGGGACTAAGCAGAAGAAGGCCAATACTTGTAATGCTCCTACCAGAGTTATCACTTCACTTGGAGGACATTGAGACCATACCCAATTTTAATGGTCCCCAGCCGCCTTCAGTTAAGCCGGAATTCAAATTCACTACCTTCCAATAATGATAACGAAGTACTAACCAACCAAGCAAGCAACACCAAATATGTGTGTGTCCAGGTATAAGTATACATAACATAAATATGAAGTTTTTATGTTATGTATACTTACACCTGTTTTTAGTGTGTATGAAAACGAATACTCTTCAAAGATAATAACCGTATATGCTTGCTGTTATTTAATAATTCCAGAAAGACCACCTGTTGATAAACTGTGTTTATGAAATGAAATCTATTAATAGTGTTCTTAGATTTCGAAATTAAGAGAAATTATATTTTGAAATTTTGAATATTAATTACTATCAGAAATTAATTTATGAGTTTAACACAACATTTTTTCGCTTGTGATAAAGTTGAACTTGGAAAAATAAGGCGCTTTACGCTGATGGTAAGTAGTCATTAATGTTGGATACAGGCACTCGGAGAAGCAAGAAATAAATCACTTATCAGATATGCGTTAATTATTAATACAAACTGAGCAATTCGGTAAAGATATTGCAGGTATTCAATGATGGCTAAAATAGTTTTAAATCAATCCCCAACCATTTTTATTTGACAATTTCTATAAAGAAGTTGGAGCTATAGAATCAATATAAATTGGAAACAAAATTTTGAGACAACTTATAATTATGTTATTCTGCCAGAAACAAAATAAAATCTTTAAGATATCAACTTATTTGAAGAGTTGTAATATATCCCGCATCACAATTATGCCGAGCTGGCATTCGAATGGTTAGCGCTCTTGCCTTCGGTTCAACAGTTTGTGGGTTCGAATCCCACCTTGGGCATGGATAATTGCAGTGGTTCGGATTCCACTTTAAACCGTAGGTCCCGGTCTAATTAGCCCTCGTGAGCAAAAAATAACCGTTGAGCGACAAACAAACAAACCAACCAGCATCACAATTACACGGCTAGCCATCGTAAATGCAACACCTTAAATGAAGCATGCAAATAACATGGAATTTACAACATTCAATAGCGGAGGTGAGATATGCAAATGATTAGAATTTCAGCGCAGGCGCACATCATGCACGCCTGTGGCACCACTTCAAAGTTCTATTTAAGGCTTATATATTTCGACTTTTTCAAGTTCGGAAATTGTGTTTTACTTGAGCTTTTCTTTTTAAAAAATGATCAATTATGCCTCGTAGAACACAGCGATCATTTTTGATCAAGTAACCGAGTTCAACAGAGGAAGGATAGTGGCCTACCGAGATATCTGGATTATCTTTCAGAGAAATCGGTAGTCATGTTGGATGAAACCAAACATTTCTAATGCGGATATGTGATCATTGGATGCAGGAGGGTACAACGGACAGACGGGTTCCATCACATCCACCTCAGAGCACCACTTCACGTGATGACAAGCAAATTGTGCGCATGGCAATGACGTGTCGCTCAGCCATATCACGAACCGTTTCACAGCACACTCAGTCTGTAACGCATCATCTAGTGTCTACGGGCAGACTTCAAAGCCGTTTCCAGCAGAGTGGTCTATCAGCAAGATGTCTATAGCTTCGTCTACCCTTGATGCAAAACCACAGACGTCTCCGCCATCAATGGTACGATGAAAGAAGGATGTGGACGGTAGAATGGAATGAAATTGTATTTATTAATGAGTAAGGCTTCTGTCTGCAACATCATAATGGTAGCATTCGAGTCTGGAGACACCGTGGAGACAGGATGCTGAACACAGCTGCGTTATGCGCCACCACTTTGGTCCTGCACCGGGTATTATGGTATGGGGTGATATTGGATATCACTCTCGCTCTCCTCTAGTACGCATTGATGGTGCTTTAAACAGCCAGCGCTGCATCTCCGAGGTGTTGGAGCCAATTATCCTTCCTTAGTATCAGGGCTTGCTCACAGTCATATTTCAACAGGATAATGCGCGAGCACACGTGGCACGCATAACGGTTCTTCGTCAATCGCCAGATTGAATTGCTTCCCTGGCCGGCGTGCTCTCCGGATCATTTGCCGATAGAAAACATGTGTATTGCTCAACGATTTACCTAGATTATATTCCCAGCTTCCAAACCAGAATAACTTTGGCAACGTGTGGAAGCTGCTTGGTCTTCTGTACTCCAAAAACACTGCCAAAGTCTCTTTGAATCAATGCCGAGGCGTGTGGTAGTGGTGATCTCCAACAATGGTGGATATTCTGGGAACTGATTTTGGCCGGAACCACAATTCACAAAATCTATAAATTAAATTAATACTTGGTCAACCTTGTTATCTGCAAAATAAATTTTGTTGCGATATCTCTAGTCTTACTCGGTGTTGCAATTTGGGAGTCCAGCACAGTGTTTGAAACGCGTAAGACAAAGAGTTCAGCTACATGAGTGTTACCCAGTTTAAATAAATAAACAACATGCAAAAACTCTTGTACCACGTAGCAATGAATCATTAAAATACCTGTAGCAACAAAATTTTCATATAGTACTCAAAAAAATAAATAATCCTAAAAATATACTTCTATATTATTAGCGCTTAACATTAATGCTGCTAAGCATTAACGCTGAATGATAACTAGAACTATAAATACAAATCATGTTACTCTTGTGATACAAACAATTATTTGAACACAGTTTGCAAATTCCACAGTTCATTCTCAGCTAATTTTCTCTAAATAAAGTCACTGAATTTATGCAAAAATTAAATGTCACATCGTAAGCAGAAAAGACTAATTTCATTCATTGTCGTGTGCCAGCCAGGCTGGCAATATGGGGTGCGCTGCTCCACTTTTCCAACTGAACCATATTTGGTGTGGAGTCCGACTTTTTCAGTACACACATGCCATAGGGACTCGTTTATAGGATAGGCAACCATTCACACCTCATTAATACAAAGAAGGGACAAAGACAGGATAGACAGAGAGCGAAAGTACATCTACCCGAAAGTACCGAACCGGGATTCGAACCCAGGACCCTCTTATCCGCAGTCAGGCACACTGACCACTATACAAGATGGACGGCAATGAAGTTAGTATGTGAGTTGAATGTTAAATATACATGATGAACTAGATTTACGCATAAAATCATGTCTAAAATTTATGAAAGCCAGCACTTGGTTTTAATATGTTCAACAGGATATTTGAAAATATTAAATATTTTCATGCATAAAAGATTTTCCAAAGTAATGAAAGCATCAATTTAAAAAGCGAGTAAAAAGCAGAGGATAATCGCGCTTTTAAAAAAAGCAGAAAATCGTTATAAAACCAGCAAGATAGATAGACACACAAAGAGTGCTTTCACTTGATATTCTAATATATCAGGCGATCAAGAAACAAATTTAATGAATTAGACTTTTTAATGGGTGGAAAAATATGGGTCATCGAAAATTACTATACATGCAGCCATAAATACGCTTTCTTTAAGATAATTGATAAAAAATCGATAACCGAAATCAGCGAAAATAACATTGGTATTTTTACTTTTATTTTGGAATATTGCGAGACCAAAGCAAGGACCTATTCCTCAGCCATATTTAATTAACTGTATTCATTGTGAATTGAATATATATATATATATATATATATATATATATATATATATATATATATATATATATATATATATATATATATATATATATATATAGATATAGATAGATAGATAGATAGATAGATAGATAGATAGATAGATAGATAGATAGAGGGGGATCTTTTTAAAGTGACAATGTTTGGAGCGTTCTGTTGCGCGATCTAATAGCTGAAATGACATTAAAATTGGTATTTATATTAATCAAGAAATGGGAAAAAAGATTCCGTGAAAAAAATTTAGTTCCAAAAGTCACCACTAGGGCATTTTGTGGTGCTGCTATAGTTTACAACAACGGGAATTAGCATGAAACACGAGTATCAAAGAAAAATGCAAATGTGCATTGACAGTGCCAGTAATAGGGGCTATAAAAGCAAGTAGTTAAAAAGCTCCTACAAACAATCTCAGCTGAAGTAAACGAGATCCAATGTCCATGTCTCTCACGTTACCGGAACGTGCGTTTATGTTGGTGGAATATCAAATTTGTCTTTTCTAGAGAACAAAGTAACGAAGACAGTGCGGGATATTCCTCGTGATATGTTATGTACGGCTGTGGAGAACGTTGCGCACAGAATGCACGGTGTTATTTCCGAGAACGGTGCTCACATGGAATGTGGTCTAATTCCTCACCGGGGAAGTTAATATAATAAATAAACATTGATAATTTAACTGTACGATTGTATGTGTTAGTATTTTTCTTTTCTCACATTTTATACATTGTAAAACGATACAAAATGCCCTAACGGCGATTTTTGGAACTAAATTTTTTTGTGTTCAAGCAAAAAATATGTATTCATTTTTATTGACAATTTCAATAAAACGTTAACAGTACTGTATTAATTATTTTTATTTATGTACTGCTATTCCATAATTTAAAACCCATCTTTTAGTTTTAAGAAATTGTAAGTAAAACTAGTTTATCCGACTTGGTAACTGAAATACCTAATTTTTTTAAACTGTCATAATTCAATCAAAAAGCCAAATTAATATAATTTTATTAAAAATTTGAATTTTTATAATATTTGAAATAAATGATATAAAAATTATTTTATTTATTCTTGAATGTTTCTTTCGAAATGTCTTTAATGTTTAAGTTGAGCATTAAAAAATAAAATGTATAAATATGATACTAAACTTCAATTTGTTATTCATCCATAACTCCTTGAAGGAATATATTCTCCTTTTTTACCTCAATTCAGCACATAAGTAAAATATTTTATTCCATAGTAATGAATCATAAAAATAACAAAGACCATATTTCAAATTTTTTTCAATTGTAGCAATCCTTTGCCTAAATGATAAATTAAGTAATGTTAAACGTGTTGAAGTAAAAAACTGATAGGAATATTTTTTACTATGCAGAAAATTACTAAAAGAAAATTAATTTGAATTGTAATTTCTTCATTAGCTTTCATATTCAAATAAATAATTTTTAATTGTTTATTTTCTATTTTAATATTGAAATAATTAAATTATTTTATTATTTAAACAATATACGATTGAAATTATACATTGAGAAGCAGCATTGCCCTTATCGTAATTTATTATCATGTAATTTAAATCTGGAAATATTAAATATAGTCTTACAATTCCATTATCTTTGGAAAAACACCTGCTAGTAGTATTTGGGTTTCAATGTATATTAATGATTTCATGCCATCTACAAGCATTAAAAAATCATTATCTGATACATTGAAAAATCACAATTCTTTGAAAATACTATTAATCATTAATTACTTTACACGATGAAAAAATATTTTATCATAAATATTAACACCAGAATTTTATATTATAAACACAATTCTTGCTGTAAGATTATTTTTTCCTAATATATTAATGACTGTTAAACAAAGTTTTCATATATATATATATATATATATATATATATATATATATATATATATATATATATATATATATATATATATATATATATATATATATATATATATATATATATATATATATATATATATATAGTCTACTTACCAAGTAATCCTTGTTTTTTGCGATTTTTTATGTCAAGATAGTCACAAAAATGTGAATAACAAAATGGAAACTAAAACTACCAAGGTTACCAAAAATTAAAATTTGTCGCCAATATTATATATATGTATATATATCACCACTTTTTTACCTGTATCTACATTGAACTGCTACAATAATAATTTAATTTTATAATATGTGGATAATAATTAAAAAATGACTCATTTTTTTAAATCTTCATTGTAAATGATTTGGTAAGCTTAAATAATCAGATAAATGTCTTAAGAATTTAGGAATGTTGTTAAGAGAATCGGTAAAATCTAACATGTGTTATTACTATAATAATAAGAATATTTGACAGTATTATTTTTTATATCTAATCTGTATGTCATGCAATGTTTAGTTTAGATTTGTTAAAAGGTGTGAGGCAATTAAATACTAAAATATACTATCAGTTAAGTTTCTAATCAAATTCTACTTACAATGATTTAGCAGGTTTGGATTATTTAAATTCTAATTTATTTCAAACTTTACAAAGTAATTTTGATTTCATGTGGCAAGCAAGCAAAATTTGAAGGCTATGGCACCGTATATTAAACAACTAGTGGTTAAATGCCGTTGTAAGCTATTTTAGCAACCTTTGCGTTATTTCAGAGAGAACATCGTAAATACGCGAAAAACTAAAACGTTTCCCGAACACTTTTCCTTAATTATGGACCTATTCAGATGTCGCTTGAAGAAAAGCTCCCAAGCATTCACCCCGATTGGCAGGCCTCCAGAAATTAGGAGAACATCCATCGCTGTTTCTTTCACAATGGCTTTAAAAAATTCAGACACATAAATTCTTTGCAGAACTTCATTCTAAAGTCGTTTGTGATCTTTCGAAGGAATAGAGAAACCCACCCAGTCACCACTGGTATGGGAGCAGCGGACTTGGATCATCATTCAGTCTCAACTGCGGCACCCGAACTGCAATAACAAGAATCAAACACAAAAAGTCTCTCATTTTTAGAGGGGAGAAAGACCTACTCATTATGCACAAAATGCCGAGCCCAACAAGCCTCCCCTGAACATGTTCTTGACTGCATGGGGCTCACCAAGAAGGACCTTTATTCTTCCCCCTTTTTGCATCAGATCTACGGGTCAGTGGTCTTATGGACCTTGTGTGGCTTCGTCAGACAAAAGGAGGATAAGCCACAACACAACAACAACAAATGCAGTACTTTATGTTCCGAAAAACGATGTTATACAGCTAGACCACGGTGAACCCACAGTTTCTCGATTAAATGAAGTTTGATCTGACAAAAAATTTTGAATGCGTATCAGGCAGCTGCTCTTTACATTTAGTTACGATCTTCTCCGCATATTGCAAATTATTATCCCATTTTACTTATCCCATTTTAATTATCCCATTTTATTATTATTAATTATCCCATTTTACTTTTTCTATATGAAACGATTTATTTACATTTATTTTTGTTTTGATTTATTAATATTTATATTCTAAGATTTTGAAGGGTTCGATTCCCAAAGACACCAAAATCTCACCGAGTACATGCGATGTTATTTGTTTGAACCTCCAGATCAAATTCAAAATTCCTGGAACCAGGGGGTATGCGTACCCCTCTGGGGCTTGAGCTAGCCACCAGGCGCGTCGGCAGGCGGTGGATCGCCGAAAGTCCTGTAGAAATAACAGGATAGCCTCGAATATTGAATAAGAGGTCGCGAACCAGCTCCCGTAAACCCTGGTGTTATGCGTTCCGTGCCTAGGGCTAATTGGCACCGCGGTATTGGTGTCTTAACGGAGCCTCTAGTTGCCTGGCGAACTTCTAGAGTAATTTGCCTTGCCCAGTATCTCAGGCAATGCTGGGTGGACTGTCATATTACCTGAGATTATTTACTGTTATTATATGGCTGAAAAGACATTGAAAATAACAAACATTTCTGCTTTTGCAGGAGAAACTTCTGAGGCAGACCTTTCTGAAAAAGACAAGGTAACTCAGAGACAATCTAATGAAGGGGTAGCAATGAAACCTTCACAGGAGGTAGAAATGACCTCCAAACCATCTTCTTCTGGTGAGAGTCAGGAAGCTATCTCTAGCATGACTGACTCTCTGACCAGAATCAAGCTTAAAAAGAGAATATCTGGTGCACAGAAAAAGAGGCTGGTGAAGGAGCGCAAAATCGCTGAGGGGACTTGGGTTGAAAAACCCAAGGCAACCAAAGGCGAGAAGCGTCCTGCCAATCGGATGAACCAGGGCAAGGTTGGAAAGGCTGCCAAGAGAGAAGGACCTGAGGGATTTACTTACAGGGCGGCTCTCACGGCGATCAAGATGGCCGTGCTCTTAGAAGGTCATCCGGAAAAACGGTTAACAGAGAAACAGGCCTATGACCTGGAACTCTTGATAACCAGGAAAATAGGAAGGAATGAGGAGGGCTTTGCCCCAACCTTCCTATCCTGTAAACTTGAAAACGGGGCTCTTATTATCAATTGTGCAGATCTGGAGAGCTCAAAGTGGCTGGAACAAAATGTCAATGATATAAGCCCTTGGCAAGAACATAAACTCTTGGTGGGTGAGGCAAGGAAACTTGTCAGAACCACTAAGATAATTGCAAAACTGCCAAAAATCTGTAATGAACTGGAACCTAAAGAGCTCCTGAGAAAAATCGAGGCTCAGAACGGTGGGGTCACTCCATTGGAGTGGAACATTCTTAACATTAAGAACGACCCATCTGGGCGGACCATCGTTCTTAGTGTGCCTGAATTAGATGCTGCCACTCTTCGTGTAAGGGGATATAGGTTTTATATTGGACTTCACCATGTGCAGGCTAAAGTACTTGATAAACCTGCTCCTGCTGATGGGGGTGAAGGTAGTTCAAGCCAACCTACACCACAGTAGAAGTGGTACTACTAACCTCAGTAAGAAGTTTCTTGCTGGGGATATACACCTGGCCCTGATTCAAGAACCCTGGTTGGTTAGGGGAAGAATCAGTGGTCTCAAAGGAACTAAAGGTAAGCTTATCTATTGTACTAATGGTAACGCTAGAACTTGTATACTCTTACATAAAAACATTGAGGTTCTTCCCCTCTCTGAATTTATTCTTAGGGACCTGACAGCTGTGAAAGTCAGACTCAACATAGAGGGTAGGAACAGGGAAATTGTTTTTGGCTCTGGATACCTGCCCTATGAAGAGAAGGCTCCACCTGACCATTCTCTGCACAAGCTCATGAACTTTTGCAGTAATAACAACTTACAGGTAGTCCTAGGACTAGACTGTAATGCTCATCATGTTGTCTGGGGAAGTACGGACACAAATAAAAGAGGTGAGTACCTTTTGGAATTTATTCTAAACTACAGGTTAGATATTCTAAATGTTGGCAATAAACCAACTTTTATTACTTCCAATCGATCAGAAGTAATTGACATTACTATAGCGACAACGCTGATTAGTAAAAATATCAAATACTGGAAAGTAGATGATCGACCTTCTGGTTCAGATCATCAAAACATCCATTTTGAAATTCACTCTAATGTGTGTCTGGATCGCATATTCAGAGACCCGGTTAGGACGGACTGGAAGAAATTCCAAGAAGAACTGACTGGGTTGATTGAGCTCGGTAACAGACCTATTAGAGACAACTACGATCTAGAAGTTACAGCAGATCTCCTACAGAGAAGTATTCTAGATTCTTATCATAACAATTGCCCCATTCGCACTAGAAGAGCTAAACTCCAATGCCCTTGGTGGAATGACTCTCTAGCTGCCGAAAGAGCAAATGTTAGAAAACTTTTAACAAAGCTAAGAAAAATGGTGAATGGGAGAACTATAAAAGGGCCCTCACTAATTATAACAAACTTGTTAGAAAAAGCAAGATTAACTCCTGGAGAAAGTTCTGTGACGAGATAGATTCTATTTCTGAAGGAGCTAGACTCCAGAAACTCCTTAAAAGGGATGAACCTATTTTGGTTGGTACCCTAAAAGACGAGGAGGGTAATTTTGCTGCTTCCGGAAAAGGGGTTATGGAAATTATGACCAGGACTCACTTCCCGGGAGCTAGAGATATATATAGCAACGAAGGGGAACATTGCATTGGCTCTTTGCAAAGAGTCAATAGCAATCAATGGACCATTGCTAAAAATATCATAAACTACAACATTGTTAAATGGGCAATTTTCGCCTTTAAACCTCTTAAATGCCCTGGGCCTGATGGAGTTATGCCCATCATGATCCAGAAGGCAGAAAAGGTTGTCATACCAATGCTAACTAGAATGTATAGAACTAGTTTGGCCCTGGGATATATACCAAAGACATGGCAAAAGACTAGGATAGTCTTCATTCCAAAACCTGGCAAGGACACTTATGACCAGGCCAAGTCATACAGACCAATCAGTCTTTCTTCATTCTTTCTTAAAATTATGGAGAAAATCATTGATCGGCATATTAGAGATTACTTGGGTAGAAATAGTCCCTTGCATGCTCTTCAATTTGCCTATCAACCTGGTAAATCTACAGAGACTGCTCTACATCAGCTAGTTTCCAAGATTGAAGCCACTCTGGATCAAAAGGATATTGCCTTGGCAACTTTCCTCGACATCCAGGGTGCTTTTGATAATACTTCCCATCCATCCATCCTCAATGCACTTAGAGGGGCAGGGATTAATCAAACCCTGTGTACTTGGATTGAGGCCTTAATTTCGGATAGATATATACAAATGAACATCTTCGGTGAATCATTTGAAAAAAAGACTACTAGAGGTTGTCCTCAAGGAGGTGTTCTGTCACCATTACTTTGGAACCTAGTTGTAAATAGCCTTATAAAACATCTAAATGATAAGGGTTATTATACGCAGGGATATGCTGATGACATTGTCATCCTTATCCTTGGTAAAGATTTTGACATAACTTGTCATCTCATGCAGGATGCTCTAAGTTATGTAGGTCAATGGTGCATGGATAGGGACCTGATGGTTAATCCTCAGAAAACCTACCTCGTACCTTTTACACGCAAAAAGAAACGGAAAGGTTTTTTCATACCAAGACTTTTTGATGTTGAAATCAATGTGGCTTCAGAGGTAAAGTATCTGGGCATCTATTTAGACCAGAAACTCACCTGGAATAAGCACATTGATGATAGGATCAACCGAGCAAAGAAAAGCATTGTGATTTGCAGGCGAATGCTTGGTAAGAACTGGGGTTTACATCCAAAACTGATGTTATGGATGTACACAGCTTTTGTCAGGCCCATTTTCACATATGCCTGTGTGATCTGGTGGCATAAGGTGGAACAGAAGACTGTGATTGACAGATTGAGGAGTCTACAAAGACTAGCCTGTCTCTGCATCACAGGAGCAATTTCCACCACGCCAACCAGAGCATTGGAGGTTGTGTTGGATCTGACTCCCTTGGACATCTTCATATGCAGCGTTGCAAGATTGAATGCATATAGAATGAAGCTGCAAAACCACTGGTATGACCAGCCTGTTGCCAAAGGGCACAAGGGCATCACCAGGAAATTTCAAGACCCTACTTTTCTGATGCCATCTGACATCATGGAAAAAACATACATGTTTGACAAGACATTTGATGTAGTTTTTCCAACTAGAGAGGAATGGGATAACAACATGTTTGGAACTAAAACAGGAGATCTAATCTGGTACACAGATGGATCACTGAAGAACAGCCTCTCAGGTCTGGGAGTTTGTGGCGTGTCACCAAGAATCAGCTTGTCTGTAAGCCTTGGGCGATACGCTTCGGTCTTCCAGGCAGAAGTTTTGGCCATTATCCACTGTCTGCGACTGAATATGAAGAAGGGCTACTACGATAAGCGGATTCTCATTTTCAGTGACAGTCAAGCCGCTTTAAAAGCGCTTAATTCCTTCGAAATCAAATCTAAAATGATTCTGGAGTGTAGAAACCTTCTTACAGAACTGGCAACTAGAAACAGGGTGATCCTTGTATGGGTGCCAGGGCATAAAGGTATCGAAGGCAATGAAAAGGCTGATGAGCTTGCTAAACAAGGATCGTCTTTTGTTCCCATTGGTCCAGAACCTTTTTGTGGGATCAATTTGAAGACCGCAAAAACCAATGTTCGCAGATGGGAAAAACAGAAGATGTATGAAGCTTGGCTCAAATCTCCTGGTCAAACCCACGCTAAAGGTATGATCTGTAGGTCATCAGCGAGGATTTCCTATGAAATTCTTAGATGCTCTAGGCAGAAGATACGTTTAATCGTAGGCTTCATAACTGGGCACTACTATTTCAGAAAACATCTCCATAAAATGGGACTGTTTCAGCAAGATCCTATCTGCAGGAAATGTCATATGCAAGAGGAAACGGCCAAGCATATCATTTATGAATGCGAGGCTCTTGCCCTCCCTAGATTAACCTCTTTAGGCATCATCCATACTAGAGAGTTACACCTAGATTCCATTAAAGGGTTATCAGACTTTATTAATAAAGTGGGTGATCCGAGCAAATGGAACTAAGAAACATTGGGTTTGGAGTTAACAGTACAAAATGCTGATAAAAGCAGAGGTGCTCAATGACATACAAACCCAACTCGAAGAAGAAGAAGAAGAAATTCAAAATTAAAGGAGTAGTTCCTATGGTGGTGCCCTCTATCAGAGGAGTCTAAGCGTGAAGTCTTGCTTTCACCTTCGTGATGCCCTGGTTAAACAAAAAACTCGCATTTCTGATTTAATTTTGCATAGCAGTGGACTACCGAGCTTGGCTTGTCCAAGTGTCATAAGTCACAACAGCAACAACAAGATTATACATTTTTCTCATACTTATAAGTCGTATTCAAAGGTGCAAGAAAAATTTGAATGCAATTATTTTAATTTTTAAGTCAAATAAAAAGGCACTTGCTTTTTTTCTTCGCGTTTTCTTATGAATGCAAATATATTTAAGTGTTTTCTGTTCTCATTTTATTTATTAGACTTGAAAATTCATTGAAAAATCAAATGATACGTTGATGTCAGTAAAAAAATGTTTAAGAAACAATTTATTCCATTCTATTTAAATACTTTTTTATAGCTTCATATGAATTATTCATACATCTTAATTCGCTTATATATTTAAATATTTATTATTTGTATACAGAGTATTAGATAAATTATCAAGTTTTAAGGAAAATATACAGATGCAACAATGAGTATTAAATTATTATGCTTTAAAATTTACAAATTTCTTGCAACTTTTAATGTTTCAAAAACATATTTCAAATTTAGTCTACTAGATTAACTGCTTTATTAAAGTGTTAACACTTAATTAGATATAAGATTATGAGACTCTAACACACACTTATATATGAGTTAGTGTCCATTGGATCAAAAAATCTTAGATTTGGTAGAATTTACATTATCACGAGAATCAAATTTCTTTAATTGTAAGCATAAATACTTTGGTATTTATTTGGGTATTTATTAAAAATGCTTTATTAAAAAAATCTTTTTTTATTCATTTCAACTAATGAAATTTTTAACGTTTAATGTAAGACCCTGAAAATAATTGTAAAAATGCTATTAAAGGCGAAGAAATGCTATCAAAATCTTCAATATTTCATAAAAAATTATTCATAAAAATGATAAATTAAGCAAAACATTTTAATAAAATTATTTGCTTCAAAGATAACTTTTAAAGTGAAAACATTTGAACTAAATGTAAGCAACTTCGGTGTGTATTTAACATTTCATAACAAATTTACATAATAATCAATAAATAAATTACTTTATAATTAGATACCAAAATTCAAATGATTTATGTCACAATCAAAAATTGTGTAACATTAAAATCTAATAAACTTGCAAAATTTGTTTGCTAAATGTGAATTTTCCAAAAATATTAATATATTTTTTTCTTTCTATCATAATCACACTTTTATTATAAAATAACGAAACAAAAATAAATGTTGTGAATGGATATTTACTAGATTTATTAAATAAAAATTTTTGTATGTTAATATTTTCTAAATTTATAAATAAGATAAACACAGGATTTCGTATGTGTTCTGTTTCTATATTTCTGGTTTGAAGTTAATGCGAAAAAGCACATATTACATTAATTTTTAAATTATATATTGAAAGCATTAATATGAAATATTTTGATTTTTTTTTTTTTTTTTTTTGCAATTGCATCAGAACATGTTAACTCGAACATTCCCACAATAATTTATCAGAAAATTATAACGATAGCAAAATAGTTTTTTAAATGAACTTCAAAGTAGTTTCTTAAATTTAATCTCATATTATCATAAATTTTAAAAAATGATTGTTGCATTGATCAAAGAGTTTTCATTCATTGCCGATATCCTCAAAAACAAATTAATGTTTTTAATTTCTAAAGCATATTTTTAATTTTTAAATATTTGAAAGGACAAAGAACTAATTACAGTAATTATTTTATAATATTACATAAGAATTAATTGAAGCTTAACTAAGATACTTCTAAAGATTAAAAATGCTTAAATTATAACTTTTTTATTCTCTTCTTAAAAAGAAGAGAATAAAAGAAGTTAAAATTTAAGTATCTTTAATCTTTTTCTTTAAATTTATTTATTTCGTTATTAAAACATTGGATATGAAATACATAATAATTAAAAGATAATTTTAAAAGTATAGATTTTATATCAATTAATTTATTAAAAGTTTGTAATTTTTTACATTATTTGCTTATTTATTAGTCTTCCGAAATCTCATAACTTCTGCTTTATTTTTAATGAACTACGACTAATTAATCCTTTTAACACAGATAGATTTTTATAAAAAATATAAAATGATTATAATTTATCACATAAAAATAATTTTACATTTCAAATTCATTTTATTAACAAAATTGAAATTATTTGAGAAAAATACTACATATTTTTTGTAAAAGAAACTATTTATTATATAACGGCTAACTTCAATTATGATATAGTAAAAAACACGTGTTATTCTAGAAAAAACAAGTTTATGTAAACGAGTTCTTGTAAATCTTTCCATGGTTCAAAGATAAAAACATATTTTGATAATTTGTTTGATTTATTGCTTTTCTTTGGCAATTGCTTAGATATGAAACTTTTTAAAAAACATTTGATTTATAATATACAGAAATATTTTGATGAAAAAAGTTACATTTTAAGCCATATATAATAAGTTATTCATACATTTTGTTAAAAGATTTTTATTCTCAAAAATCAGGAAAACATTGAAGTTCAATATTCTTTCACAGTACTTTAATAATAATTCATTAATGACCAAAAGTTTATAGAATAGTAATATATTTATATATAATAAAACGTTCAATAAAGGTAGTTTGTTACACACACTTATTGCTTGAAACAAATAAAAGAATATGATAAATTTTCATTAATTTATTCTGTGAAAAATTAAAAAATTCTTTCTCGTATATAGTTTTCTTTTACATAAAATTTAATTAAATATATTGCAAATATGATTTTTGATTCTTATAAGTAACATAATAGACAAATACATATAATATCAATTATAATAATATGTCGAAACATTTTAGGGACTAAATTTTTGAAAATTCTATAAGTTTATTTAAAAGAATTAAGAGAAACCTAACTGCCCAAATTATGAATATAGTCTTTTAAACATGAAAAAAATAACTGTTACTGTCAATATTATGTAGTAAAATTAATTCTTTTAAAATTATTTGTTAAAACAAAAGAAAGAAGGTGATGATAGCTCCTTAATAATATATTTCTGGGAAAATACTCAAAATAATCACTATTCCTATTTAAAACACATTAAACATAAGATTAAAAACTTTACAATATGAAAATAAAAATTTTTACTTCAAGTTTCGATTCTATAAAATTATTTTCAACTATTCTCATTAAGTTAATGTAAATATATATTAAAGAAAACATTTTATCTTAGATTATTGTGTAAATCATTTTTAAAGCTATATCTTGCAAAATATATTTTTTGTTATATTCAACATTCTTAATATATGTTATGTTAGCACTAAACATATTGTAATATTTACTCTCTTTTAGTTTTAAAAATTTTAAATTTTAAAAATTTTAAAAAGATATATATTTTAAAATGGTGAAGTTCATTAACAAAAATTTGCAGTTAATAATATGTCATTAATTTTTGAGTGATTCTGAATTTTTCTAGTATTTATTTATCGAGAAATAAATTTATCGAGAAAAAAATTTAACTTATTTTAAGGAAGAAAAAATCATTTATTTTTTTATTTTATAAAAAAATATTAGAAACATGAATCACAATAAAAATGAATTAGTTATGAAACTTTCATTATAAAAATCAACACTTTTCACTCAATAGGTTTCATGACAAAGACATATTTAGTTCCTCAAGATAACCTTTATTGACCTAGACTCCACTAGATTGGGACTTTTTCACTTCGCAAATAGCTATGAAGCTCAATATAACTCGAAAAGATATATTAGGAATGAGAATTTCTGTTTTCAATGCAAACATCTGTATAAGGATTTGTGTTTTAGTAAGAATCTGGATCTACATGTGTTTCTTATGTATACAGATATAACCTTCCATAAACTTCATATTTAGCTCTCACTCTTTCTCTTATCAAAAGAAATGTTTATAAATATCTGTCAATGACACGATGAAGACTCTTGAATTTGGTTTCTATAAAAAATGTGCAAAACTAAGTCAATAATTATTTTTCTGTCTTTTACTCTCTTTTATGAAAATGCTTACGATGACAGAGTAAGTTTTCTTGGAAAAAAAGCTAATACCAAACAACAGAAGTCATGATCAGAATTAAAATGTGTGTGAAATTTTACTTTAAATACAGTACTTTTAACACAAATAGTATCACTTTTTAATAAAGCAATTCAAAAGCTGAAATTTAATATGTATGAAGAGAAAATCGTTAGTATATATTTTTTATTAATGAATAAAAAATAATTACCCTTTTTACTTTGTGATTACATATTACAACTTATTGTGTAATATTTTTAATTTGTAAATATATCACTTAAATTGATCAAATAGTTAATTATTTATTGGTCCTTTTAACGCTTATATATGTTAAAAATTCCGATAATTTTTTTGTATAGAAAGACTTCATTAGGTTTGGAATAAATGCAGTAATTAAGGATTAAATATCATTTAAGCAATCATAATTTCAATAAATTTGTATTCAAATTTTTGGTAATTCTAGATACAATATTTTTTATGTCTTTTTTAAAATCAATTTTTAAAGAATTATGGGCTCTAATTAAATAGCGAATGTCATTCTTTAAAGTAAAACTATAAATTTGAAATGAACATTCATTGAAAAATTCTTGAAATCTTGTTAGGTCTTTCCAATCAATTCTTTTCATCTTTTATCCTAATTCCACAATTATGAATAAAAATATATAAACGACAACCCCTAATTTTTTAACCATTTAATGTAAATTAGAAAGAAGCTCTAAAAACAGGATATATTATCCCCCTTATTATAAATATCATTATTTACTGGTAAATAAAAATGTTAAGCAGAATTTTGTTTTTAATAATATCATAATATTAACATATATATCCATATATTTTTAATGTAATATCAGAAAATTCAATATAAAATTAAATAATGAATACCTTACATTTATATATTATAAATATTCTCTTAGTAATTCCATTCGAATAATTTATTTAAATGGAATTATACCTAAAAATATAATAAATATAAAATATAATAAATATAAAATATAAAAAAATATGAATTCTTATTAACAAACTAATTGATAAATTGGGCCGTGGTCACCTTGTAGTTAGGGCATCGACCTTCTATCTGGTAGGGTGGGATTCCATTCCCAATACCGCCAAAGACTAAACATGTACATACGATATACGTGCTCCTTAAATCTATCGAATTAAAAGTCCTGTGTTCGGTCGTTGAGCAGTTACCATGGGGGAAATGGTCTGGAGAAAATGTCCTCCACCTCCAGATCAGTGTCAAAATTGAGGGAGTGGATCTTCTGCAAAGCTTACCAACCGAGGTGCTCTGGTCGGACAGCAAGTGTTCCCTCCAACATTTTGCTAGCTGGTCTAACGCTCGTGACTTTGTAGGAGTTTCTATACTCCAAAAGCTGAAGAAACTATCTCAGGATTGGCTTATTTTTCTTCAGTGGATTCCATCCCACGTTAACCTGCAAGGCAACGAAGCTGCTGACTTTCTTGCAAAGGCAGGTACTAGTAAGACTTCGACTCTATCTGGCCCACTTACCTTCCTTGAACTCTACTCCCGTGCCAAAAGGATCAACCAAGCCATTTGGTCACTTCCACCCTTGCACCATTGGTACCAAAGCTACTCACCGGGAGGCTCCCTCACTCTTAAATGCGACAGGCGGAGCCAGACCACCATCACCCACTTCCGAAGTGGACATCTTCGTTCCATTTCATTCTGCGAAGGACGTAAATGCTACGTGCCTTGTCCCAAATGCAACTCGGCGAGTGCGTCTCGGAACATATTATCTTTTGCCTGGGACTTAATAAAGAGGACATCTTCGAATCACCTTTGCTAATTATAGACTTTCTGGCGGTTCACGACGTCATGGACCTAGTTTAGCCCTGCTAAACAAAGGGGATTGGAAAGAAGATGAAGAAGAGCTCACTTAGAGCAAAGTCGCACTTTCGCTCTCGAGGTGCTCTGGTTAAATGAAAGACGCAACCTACTGACTTAAATTCGTATAGCCATGGACAGAGAAGGCTTTACTTGTCCAAGTGTCATAAGTAACAACAACAATCCAATTGTTAAATTTATATTTCACTAGTTAGATAGTTAGATTTTAGTTATAGATTAAATTATTAAAATATTTATAGGACTATTTATTTATTTGGATTGTATGTGAATATATAAGAATGATATATATTCATTTGTACAAAAACTATTAAATATGAGCATACCTTATTAAAGGATATAATTTGTGCTTTCATTTTTATTTCATGAATTTAATAATTTTAACTATGTAGCAATTTATCTTAGAGATAATAAATAAAGAATAGATTGAAACATCCTTAATATACTGCAATAGAATCTGCATATTTACTTAATTTTTTATTAAAATAATATTTTTAAGCAATTTTTATTTTAAAATACACATGTATTAAAGAGAAACTTAGACTGTATGAATTGTTTAAAAAACAATAATATATAATAAGTTATTAAGAAATATTTTCCAAAAACAGAAAATTAACCTAACATAAAAACTAATCTTAAATAACTATGAATCTATGAACATAATGTCCGCTATTGATTTCTGACATTAAATTACAGATTTGTTCATGGAATAAAGGTTTATTAATTTTTACTTCATGAAAATGTACGAAAAATCAGTTCTTAAATGGCTTATTCAAAAACCATGATTGCTATCGGTATTGCAAAACACCATTTAATATGTGTACATGTTTATGCGCAAGCCTGATTGCTTAAGTATGGAATGTTTTAAATTCATTAATCCTTTGACAACTGATCAAAACTTCTAACCACCAGAAGTGCAATATTCTGAAGGAAGCATGTAAATGATGTGAAATTTACATGAATTTTAAGGGGTGGGATATTTTTATCATTAACAATGTCGAACATAAATGCATCATGGGTAACTTTAGTTCCACCTACAAGAGTTATATAAAAAAATTGCCAATTTAAAAAATGGTCAGTTTTTTTAATTATTTTAATTTAATGTGAATTTTTATCTATACTATGCATATAGAGATTTTAACTATATTATTTGTAAGAAGCCATCGACAGTTTTTCAAGCAATAGTCAAAGTTTGAAACTAATTTAGAGATTGAGATTTATAATTCGGGGAAATTAGAAAACATGTTTGATGAAATCAAGGAAAACTGTCGCTTGTAACATTGAATACAAGATGGTATTACGGGACAACAGAACCGATTACACCCATCATGAGGCATCGCATAATGTACATTGTACTCTTAGATTTCTCTACCACATCCCGAACAATAACACATGAATTTCAGTTTGTTAGGCATCCTGTAATGTCGACGTGTACCATTCAACGTTGTTTGAAGCTGAGAAGAACACGCACAAGGAGTCCATTGTTTCGATTACTCTCACAACCATTGACTGCCAATAGATATTAATCCGAAGACATCGAGTGACGGGATGATGAACTGTTGTGTTATGCACCTCCTCACTAGTCTTGCACACGGCTTAAAGTAGTATTACGTTTGACTCCTGCATTGCAATATTATGTGCATTGCCTTGATATTGAACAGCCTGAGGGGTTGGACCCTATGGTCCCTTCATACTTCCAACACTTACCCTCATCCATATGCCAATAGGATAATGCTCGACTACAGGTGGCACGCATTCTTAAAGAGTACTTTACCGATTAGATTGAATAACGTTCACTGGACTGCTTGAAATACCACCTAAAAAAGAACTCCAAATACCACCTAAAAAAGAACAGACCAACATGGAGTTCCTGAGATTTTCTTGAAAGATCGTCACTGCAGTTTACTCCTCACAAAGCTGATGATTCATCGCAACAAACGAGGATTGAAACTTTGCCAGGATTCAGACCACGTTCCAGAACACGATCTTGAATGTTCTGCAGACGAGTCAGAAAACTATTCTTTAAGTTAACTTTCTTCAACAATTAGTAATGGTGTATAAAATTTTCTTATGAACTTAATGAAATTTAAGAACTATATGTTCCGAATTGTTTGAACTTTTCGAACATTATGAGCCCGCTTTAGAACTTAAAAAACTTTTTGAATCCTATTCCCTTTTAGTACTTTAGAAACCTTTGAAATAATATTTTGAACCTATAATGCTTTTAAAAGCTAAGGTGCTTATTAAACTTGTATAAGCTGCCTGCCTGTATATAGTTATCAACTTCCGTATCATGCCATTTTTTTCCTTTTCATAATTAATTGTTCATACTATTTAGAATATTGCTTTCAATGTATATAATGTTTTTATATGCCATAATTACCCTAGAAATTGTTAACTGTCTTTTCATTGATTGTAAATTGTTTCTCCATTGATTGTTGTATGTGTCATCATGTTATATTTTATTTTTAACTCAGAGAAAATATTTAATGCTATTGCCTGATGTTCAACAGGAATTAAAGCCCCTTAAAATGTTTTGTAACTTCTTGCTACCAATTTGTAAGCAAAATGTCTTTGCCTTGTCAAATGCCACTATGGTGGCGCCCTCATGGACCTCGTAGAAGTGTCGAGCATACTAGGTGTTGAGGAGACGGCACCCGTTAACCTTAAGGTACAGTCCGGAGTCTCCCCACACAGTTATTCATGTATGCTCTGTCACCAATCGATAATCTGCGGTCCATTCTTGAACAACAATTGTCCCAGGACGCACCACTATCTGCTGCACCAGGTCAGTTTCTGCAATATATAGAAGCCGCATTGACAGCTTTATCACAAAGATACATTGAAAATCTCTTTGACTTTATGCCGAGGAGTGTGGCGTGATAAAAATGGTTTCTGCACTAACTGCTGTTTTTGTCATCATCCACATTTCAAAGGAAGCTGTAATTTTAATCATATGATCTTTATACATCGTGTTATATACCAAAAAGTCTCTGAACTAACTTCTGGGTTTGTCATCATCCACATTTCAAAGGAAGCTGTACTTCGGCTCTCTGCACTAACTGCTGTGTTTGTCATCATCCACATTTGAAAGGAAGCTGTAATTTTAATCATATGATCTTTATACAACGTGTTATATACCAAAAAGTCTCTGCACTAACTGCTGTGTTTGTCATCCTCAACATTTCAAAGAAAACTGTAATTTTAATCATATGATCTTTATACAACGTGATCTATGCCAAAAAGTCTCTGCCCTAACTGCTGGATTTGTCATCATCCACATTTCAAAGGAATCTGTAATTTTAATCAAATGATCTTTATACAACTGTTATGTACCAAAAAGTTTCTGCACTAACTGCTGGGTTTGTCATCATCCACATTTCAAAGGAAGCTGTAATTTTAATCATATGATCTTTATACAACGTGTTGTATACCAAAAAATTTGTGGCGATGTATCTTTTCATGCTTAATGCTACATTTTGGTGTCCAACAATGTTACTCAAACACTGTAACGTTTTACTCTCAATCAAATGCATGAATATGTATCAAACAGTTATCAACATTGATTTGAAGGAAAAAGATGAGAGTTTTATCTGTACAGAAAATAAATATACTATTTAATTATTGACGTAAGAAAAATTAAATATATCAAGCAATTTTAAAGTTTTTTTTCAAAAAACTATTTAGCTTTCCTTCAGAAATAATGCATGAAATTATTCATCAATTTTCATGTTCATAACTATTTACATATTATTTTCCTTACAAATTTTTTAACATATTAAATTTTAGTGACAGTATTTGTAAACTTTAAATTGTTAAATCATTAGTAATATAAAATTCAATATATTTGCAATTACAATATGCTTGCAATTAAAAAATAGAAAGAGGACCGTTTTTTCCCACTTTTTATGTTTTGCTAAAGTCAAAGCAAACTTTTCTTTGATTTTGCTATTTTCAACAACAACTGTAATAGGAAATCCTGGAGTCCCAGTGCCGTAATCCTTGAAAGTTCGATCCCGTATAACAAGAGAAATAGACCAGAAGAGTGTCATTTTCAAAGTGGAAAAGCCGTAAAACTTTCTTAAGGGGAGAAACTTTTACCCCGAGTAAATTCCATTCTATACTACTCATACGATAAATTCTCTTAAAGACACTTGCTTAGAACTTCATTCCCTTTTTTAGGAATCCTAGAGTGCTGTGACAATATTTGGATGTATATGTTGCTGTCAATCGAGATTTTGTTCATGACAAAATTTTATTTATTATCAAATAAATAATACCTCTAATAATTTGCAATGATTAAGTAATATATATTAATTGAAAATTGCAATTTCGATATTATGGTATACAGCATAATTACAACAGAAAATTAATTTTAGAGCAAATTAACTCTTATTTATTGCTTTAAATTTTATTTCAAATAAAGATTTAAGGTTTTAAGACAAAATTTTAATTATTATCAAATTAATAAAACCTCTAATAATTTGCAATGATTATGCAATATATATTAATTGAAAATTGCAGTTTTAATATTATGGTATACAGCATAATTACAACAGAAAATTAATTTTAGAGCATATTAACTCTTATTTATTGCTCTAAATTTTATTTCAAATAAAGATTTAAGGTTTAAAATAGAATTGCATTCAATGGAATTTTTTGTAAATTTGCTATGTATAATATAAGCTAATTTTATTGCTTTTAATTAATTATGAGATTATTTTCTTAAAAAACAGACTGAAAATTAAAAGATTTATTAAAGTTAAATGAATTATATTTCAATCTCAATATAAATTTCCCCGATATTCACATAATATTTTAAATACTCTCTCTCTCATTTCTCTTTCCATTTGAGTCCTGTTGTTGTACAATGTGTAGCTATTAGGATTTCCATCTTTCAATTCTACAAGAGGAGGAAATGACGACACCATTTTATAGTGGGGCATATACTTTAAAATAAATATATTTCTCTAAATAACGACAAAAAATTCATTCAATTATTATTATGAAAAAGTGTGGAGTTTTAAGTTTAAAAGTTTGATTGTTGCCAAATCAAACTAGAAAGACTAAAAATCAGTGTGTTTCTTCGTTACAAATTTTAATTCAAGAAACAGCCTTAAGGAGGGGATTTGACGTTATATTTTAGCGCAACAATTGGAAACAACAAAAAGTTATAGACTGCATTGTTTTAGTATTTTTCATTTAAGTTTCTGGTAATATGAAAAGAGATATTTTTATAATTTATCTCTATGACATCATATAAAATTGTATGATTTAACAACAATTTTGTTGAGTGGGATGGGCGCTTTGGTATCAAACATTTAAGGCCAAATCTCAGTCAAATATGAAATGAAGGAGAAAAAGGATCCTTTTCTGCTTTGGAACAAATGAATTACCCTACTTCACTATTCTACTTGTAAAGATGCGCGTTTTGGTATCAAACATTAAAGACCAAATCTCAGCCAAATATGAAATGAAGCAGAAAAGGGATCCGTTTCTGCTTTGGAACAAATGAATTACCCTAATTCACTATTCTACTTGTAAAGATGCGCGCTTTGGTATCAAACATTAAAAGCCAAATCTCAGTCAAATATGAAATGAAGGAGAAAAGGGATCCGTTTCTGCTTTGGAACAAATGAATTACCCTACTTCACTATTATACTTGTAAAGATGCGCGTTTTGGTATCAAACATTAAAAGCCAAATCTCAGTCAAATATGAAATGAAGGAGAAAAGGGATCCGTTTCTGCTTTGGAACAAATGAATTACCCTACTTCACTATTATACTTGTAAAGATGCGCGTTTTGGTATCAAACATTAAAAGCCAAATCTCAGTCAAATATGAAATGAAGGAGAAAAGGGATCCGTTTCTGCTTTGGAACAAATGAATTACCCTACTTCACTATTATACTTGTAAAGATGCGCGTTTTGGTATCAAACATTAAAAGCCAAATCTCAGTCAAATATGAAATGAAGGAGAAAAGGGATCCGTTTCTGCTTTGGAACAAATGAATTACCCTACTTCACTATTATACTTGTAAAGATGCGCGTTTTGGTATCAAACATTAAAAGCCACATCTCAGTCAAATATGAAATGAAGGAGAAAAGGGATCCGTTTCTGCTTTGGAACAAATGAATTACCCTACTTCACTATTATACTTGTAAAGATGCGCGTTTTGGTATCAAACATTAAAAGCCAAATCTCAGTCAAATATGAAATGAAGGAGAAAAGGGATCCGTTTCTGCTTTGGAACAAATGAATTACCCTACTTCACTATTATACTTGTAAAGATGCGCGTTTTGGTATCAAACATTAAAAGCCAAATCTCAGTCAAATATGAAATGAAGGAGAAAAGGGATCCGTTTCTGCTTTGGAACAAATGAATTACCCTACTTCACTATTATACTTGTAAAGATGCGCGTTTTGGTATCAAACATTAAAAGCCACATCTCAGTCAAATATGAAATGAAGGAGAAAAGGGATCCGTTTCTGCTTTGGAACAAATGAATTACCCTACTTCACTATTATACTTGTAAAGATGCGCGTTTTGGTATCAAACATTAAAAGCCAAATCTCAGTCAAATATGAAATGAAGGAGAAAAGGGATCCGTTTCTGCTTTGGAACAAATGAATTACCCTACTTCACTATTATACTTGTAAAGATGCGCGTTTTGGTATCAAACATTAAAAGCCAAATCTCAGTCAAATATGAAATGAAGGAGAAAAGGGATCCGTTTCTGCTTTGGAACAAATGAATTACCCTACTTCACTATTATACTTGTAAAGATGCGCGTTTTGGTATCAAACATTAAAAGCCACATCTCAGTCAAATATGAAATGAAGGAGAAAAGGGATCCGTTTCTGCTTTGGAACAAATGAATTACCCTACTTCACTATTATACTTGTAAAGATGCGCGTTTTGGTATCAAACATTAAAAGCCAAATCTCAGTCAAATATGAAATGAAGGAGAAAAGGGATCCGTTTCTGCTTTGGAACAAATGAATTACCCTACTTCACTATTATACTTGTAAAGATGCGCGTTTTGGTATCAAACATTAAAAGCCAAATCTCAGTCAAATATGAAATGAAGGAGAAAAGGGATCCGTTTCTGCTTTGGAACAAATGAATTACCCTACTTCACTATTATACTTGTAAAGATGCGCGTTTTGGTATCAAACATTAAAAGCCAAATCTCAGTCAAATATGAAATGAAGGAGAAAAGGGATCCGTTTCTGCTTTGGAACAAATGAATTACCCTACTTCACTATTATACTTGTAAAGATGCGCGTTTTGGTATCAAACATTAAAAGCCAAATCTCAGTCAAATATGAAATGAAGGAGAAAAGGGATCCGTTTCCGCTTTGGAACAAATGAATTACCCTACTTCACTATTATACTTGTAAAGATGCGCGTTTTGGTATCAAACATTAAAAGCCAAATTTCAGTCAAATATGAAATGAAGGAGAAAAGGGATCCGTTTCCGCTTTGGAACAAATGAATTACCCTACTTCACTATTATACTTGTAAAGATGCGCGTTTTGGTATCAAACATTAAAAGCCAAATTTCAGTCAAATATGAAATGAAGGAGAAAAGGGATCCGTTTCTGCTTTGGAACAAATGAATTACCCTACTTCACTATTATACTTGTAAAGATGCGCGTTTTGGTATCAAACATTAAAAGCCAAATTTCAGTCAAATATGAAATGAAGGAGAAAAGGGATCCGTTTCCGCTTTGGAACAAATGAATTACCCTACTTCACTATTATACTTGTAAAGATGCGCGTTTTGGTATCAAACATTAAAAGCCAAATTTCAGTCAAATATGAAATGAAGGAGAAAAGGGATCCGTTTCCGCTTTGGAACAAATGAATTACCCTACTTCACTATTATACTTGTAAAGATGCGCGTTTTGGTATCAAACATTAAAAGCCAAATTTCAGTCAAATATGAAATGAAGGAGAAAAGGGATCCGTTTCTGCTTTGGAACAAATGAATTACCCTACTTCACTATTATACTTGTAAAGATGCGCGTTTTGGTATCAAACATTAAAAGCCAAATCTCAGTCAAATATGAAATGAAGGAGAAAAGGGATCCGTTTCCGCTTTGGAACAAATGAATTACCCTACTTCACTATTATACTTGTAAAGATGCGCGTTTTGGTATCAAACATTAAAAGCCAAATCTCAGTCAAATATGAAATGAAGGAGAAAAGGGATCCGTTTCTGCTTTGGAACAAATGAATTACCCTACTTCACTATTATACTTGTAAAGATGCGCGTTTTGGTATCAAACATTAAAAGCCAAATTTCAGTCAAATATGAAATGAAGGAGAAAAGGGATCCGTTTCCGCTTTGGAACAAATGAATTACCCTACTTCACTATTATACTTGTAAAGATGCGCGTTTTGGTATCAAACATTAAAAGCCAAATCTCAGTCAAATATGAAATGAAGGAGAAAAGGGATCCGTTTCTGCTTTGGAACAAATGAATTACCCTACTTCACTATTATACTTGTAAAGATGCGCGTTTTGGTATCAAACATTAAAAGCCAAATTTCAGTCAAATATGAAATGAAGGAGAAAAGGGATCCGTTTCCGCTTTGGAACAAATGAATTACCCTACTTCACTATTATACTTGTAAAGATGCGCGTTTTGGTATCAAACATTAAAAGCCAAATTTCAGTCAAATATGAAATGAAGGAGAAAAGGGATCCGTTTCCGCTTTGGAACAAATGAATTACCCTACTTCACTATTATACTTGTAAAGATGCGCGTTTTGGTATCAAACATTAAAAGCCAAATTTCAGTCAAATATGAAATGAAGGAGAAAAGGGATCCGTTTCTGCTTTGGAACAAATGAATTACCCTACTTCACTATTATACTTGTAAAGATGCGCGTTTTGGTATCAAACATTAAAAGCCAAATCTCAGTCAAATATGAAATGAAGGAGAAAAGGGATCCGTTTCCGCTTTGGAACAAATGAATTACCCTACTTCACTATTATACTTGTAAAGATGCGCGTTTTGGTATCAAACATTAAAAGCCAAATTTCAGTCAAATATGAAATGAAGGAGAAAAGGGATCCGTTTCTGCTTTGGAACAAATGAATTACCCTACTTCACTATTCTACTTGTAAAGATGCGCGTTTTGGTATCAAACATTAAAAGCCAAATTTCAGTCAAATATGAAATGAAGGAGAAAAGGGATCCGTTTCCGCTTTGGAACAAATGAATTACCCTACTTCACTATTACTACTTGTAAAGATGCGCGTTTTGGTATCAAACATTAAAAGCTCAAATTTCAGTCAAATATGAACATGAAGGAGAATAAGGGATCAGTTTTTACTTGATACAAAGTTTAAAAGTAGCCCTCTGTAGTTAGATTGTCATCTATTTGTTTTAAAACTATTAAAAATGTTTTATGTTTGTGGCACAAATATTTTTATATTTAAAGTCTTATAAAATTTTACATACCATAAGCTATTTCGTGAAAATTACACAGTGCATTCTCTATAAAGGCATTGATTCACTTGACTCCCAGCCTATGCTATCAGCTGAATATTCTAATTTATTTGTTGCTATATTGAAAAGATTTATTTAACATAAAACATTTCGTGAAACTGATGAAATACAGATTTAATTCAATTATCCCTCTGGTACAAAAAATAATAGATAAACTTCAGTTATTAAAAATTGTAGTGCTTATTTTCAATTATATAACAAATTTTTTTTGGTTCTTATAAGATTGACTTTACACTTATTCTTATAAGAGTTAACGTAATAGTCCATGACACTGTATTCTTAACTCAAGAAAAGAAAATAAATAATGGAACTACAGTAGTTATTAATTGTAACAAATATATTCTTTGTATTCCTCAACAGAAATGGTACTTTTATGCAATTCAATGTGACCTTTTTTTCTAATGCCCGGATGCACTAGGATGTACCTATTTAGCTCCACAAGAAGCGAAAGTGATGCCCTATTATCCACTAGGGCACCAGCAGCTGTGGCATCATCCAAACGTACAAAAATAGAGAAACACACACGCACACAGAAAGGAACATCCATGCCCGAGCCAGGATTGGAACCAGAGACCTACTACTTTGAAGTTAGGTATGCTAACCCTCTGTCATCGGTCGGCTCAATGTGACTTTATTAGAGATAGAGTTTTTAATGTTAATAAAATATTCTTTTTTTCCGTTTCATACAAATAATATAACATTTAGATTGTATTTATAAGAAAATAAATAAAGTGAAACATTACAGTTTGACTGATAATTCTCAATTTAATTATCAAGATATAAAAATATTTTATGTAACTAAATACATAAATTAAATCTTAAAAATAGAAACTCCTAATCAGACAAATGTATTGCCTTTCATTTTAAGACTTTACAATCAATGGAGAGGCGAATAGGAATTTTAAAAATTTATTTTCGAAAATTAAATTTCTTTTCTCAGGCAAGAAACATTAAAATATGATATGTTATTTATTTCTAATGTGCAGTTATCAATGCATTTTTTATAAGTAAACTGAAATATAAAATAAGCTTATTTGAACGACTCCAGTTAAAATTTTAAATCTTAGTTATCTTTCTATGAAACAATGCACAAATAACTTTGAAACAACGTATCTTCCCAATATTGCAGGTATTTATTTATGCAAATGAAGTCCTTAATTCCTAATCAGTGATCTAATTATCTTTTAGTTTGTAGAGATTATGTTTCATAGATATTAGCTGAAGGACATTTCATAAATTTATATTTCCAAAAACAAGGTAATGTTATTGGGAAAGCATCATTATAAAATTAACAATAAATATATAATTTTTTTAAAAAAATGATTTATTCTTTGAAATGAAATGTGTTATTTCTTTATTTTCACTGGAGCTTTTGTTACAATTTTTTGTAATCTTCATTGTAAATAGGAAAGAAAATATTTTTTTACATTAATACTTTATTTTCAAACTCATATTTTTCCTTACCATTTATTGACAAAATTTTCCTTATTTGCAATTTATGAAATGTTATCTAAATTTTAATAACAAAAAGTTAAGAATTTAATATCCCGAATTCTGATCTCAGCTGCGAGGAAAATTTAGTCTTTAACTGACAGTTAAATTAAATCTTCGAAGAAAATGAATAAAGTTTATAAAAAGTGGTCTCGAGTTTCCACTTAATGCATCTTCAAAAAAACAAAACTGTTGAAAGATTTTTTCATTTTTTTTCCAAAAGTATATTTATCATACGTAAATATTTGATTAAGGAAAAGAATCTATATTTTCCTATTAGTTACAAAAGCAAAAATGTTCATGACTTTATTCTGTCTAATTTTCTTCTTTTAACACTAATAGTATAAGTTTTTAATATTTTATGGTTGTGTAGTTAAAAAATTAATCTTTCATATATAGTCCCTCAATTATTTACTCATACTCTAAAAACGTTCTGTTTGTAACATAAAAATCAAATAGTATTTAATCGGACAGTTATTTTATTCTGAAAAAGATCGTTATAAAAAGAGATAAAACACACGATGAGGAAAATCCTTTTATTAGCTCAATATTTATTGAGCAAAATATACTTATTAGCTCAATAGATTCTAAAAGGCATAAAAAATATAATGATACTTATTTCAGCCTTAAATTGCCAGCAGTTTTATCCACACAGTTGTCATTTTCTCTTAAAAATAAAGCGAACAATAATAAACCCTAAAATATGGGAATATATTTTTAGAATTTATGAAAATTATTCATTTTTTGACTGAAAATATTGCCTAACAGAAGAAAGTTTCACGGAAACTGCTTTAAACAGATATAGCTAAAAATTTCCAAATTTATAAAATTTGAACTTCAAATTTTAATTTAATGAAAATATAAAAATTTTCTTTTAATTTAAAAAATAATTTTCATAAATTTTAATTTATAATAAAGTTTATAGCATGAAAATTCATTAATAATTTCTACACTTTTTAAACAAAGAAAATGAAATCAGGGACCACAGTAGTTTGATGATCTAAGGTACCATACCTGTGACTGGAAAATTACTAGTTCGAAACCTGGGTAGGTCGAAAAACATCATGTTCACTTGTGGCAGTTGCTTACATTAGTTGCAGTTATTACACACTATCTGTCCCAAATATCCGGACACACAATGGTATGGACTTTGTGTGTCCTAAGGTACCTATTAATATAATGACTGTCCTTCTTTCTCATCTATGGCTGTCTGCAAATGTCTAGGAGGATTTTGCACAAATGTTTGAGATGTTGTCACAGGAATGAACTTCTAGGCGGGCTTCACAGTTCAAGTGAGTGTTTGAAGTGAGAATTATCGATTTGTCTGGCAACATAATTTCCACTCTATGTCCCAAAGGTTGTTGTATGGGATTCAGGTCAGATCTCTGAAAAAGCCAGCTCATTTTTTAAACACCTATTTCGTTAAACCCCGTCTGTACAAGCCTCGATAAAATGAATGGATCAGCTATTCTGCCGGAAGAGAAATGAGACTTCCCTTAAATACTATCATAGAGTTGAAAATGCAGCATCATCTATTTTTAGATTCATCTTAGAAAAGCCTCTGTGGCCTGATTGGTTAAGACATCGTTCTCATTTTAGGAAGGTAATGAGTTCAAATCCCGACTTAACAGAAGATCCGTCTTGTTCGCTACAGTTGGCTGGGTCACGTTAAAACAGGGTGTGGTCGCAATGTCCTCCAAGTGAAATGATACCTCTGGGGATGGCTGGTCAAATATTGGGGGTCTTCTGCTTGGTCCCGGCTTCAAAATCACGAATACTAAACCCGGCTGCTTCCATCTAACTGGTTGAACCCAACTCAGAGTTAGGAACAGGGAAGTATGCTGGTGCAACAACAAAAACAACATAAATCTTACAGCTCATGTTTCTAACTACAGAAACTAATGGATCCAGACCAATTTACGAGAGATGACCTCACGCTATTATATTACCAGTATCAAATTTAACATTCGGCACAAAAGTCACTAAAAGAAACATTCAACGGGCATCCGCCAAACTTAGACTCGTCCATCCGACCACCAAACTGTAAAGCGATATTCCTTACTCCAAAGACAGTTTTCTACAGGTTTACAGTTCAATAAACTAAACTGAACTCCATGGCACGACAGCTCATGTGGGCCAAGGCCTACAATGCCCATAACTGTTTTCATTACCGAGGGCCCTGGGATGCGAAGTATATGTCCCAGTTAGGTGGCCAGCCTAACGTAAGACTACAAGTGTTTAGTTCCCAAACATGCTTGGTACTCAGTTAATCGACCCACTGAAGGGATGAAAGGCTGAGTCAACCTTGCCCAGCCCGAGGATCGAACCTCGGACCTGTGTCATGGGAGCGTGAAACGCTACCACTAAGCCACCGGGCTTACAGTTCAATAACATTGTATAAAACTGATGCTTCTCATTCCGTGATGTGATGTTAGTCTTGTGAACGGCTGCACTTCTGTGGAGTCCCACTCTCCCACACAACTCCCTTAAGTCAAGTTGTTTATTTCTCAACAAACAATTTTCCAGCTAACTCTAACGCCTGATGAATTTTGGAACACCTAATAAATTTCTACCAACGAGGACTTGCAATTTTGTCAGTCTATCTTTTTCAAAGATCTGCGTCTGCATTCATTTAAAATAATTTTGGCCTATTACATTGTTTTTTTACAGTGTCACTCTTTTGACGTTTTAATTTCACAATGTCATCAACATAATAGATTTAGACCCTTGTACAATGTCCGCAGACTCAAGAATTGATTTTCACAAAGGTGGCAACCCAATATGTTCCCACAATCAAACTCAATAAACTCTTTTGACTTATTCATTGCCTATCAAACACATAAATAATACCACTACCAACAGTTATATAGAGCTTTCGATTACACATCTAATTGCGTTGCCCGAGAGAACCATTTTCAGAGGCTGTCCGAATACTTCTGGCCTGATAATGTGTCCCCCAATTGAAATCAAACCTCTCGAAGTGTTTGAAAAATATACACAGGCATGTTTAGTTTCAGCTTCTTAATTATCTGAACAATGCAAAAAACTGGTAAAAGATATAAAGACTGACGTTTTCTTTGATTCTCTGCACAAAATATGCCCACTATCAATTCCACCCTTAGTGATGCCAAAAGATGTACCAAAAATATTATGACATTAATAAACGACAAAAAGAAATAATAAGATTTCTACTGATATTTTCTAAAGCAGTTTGTTGAAAACATTTTGCTAATCAACATACCTCATTTTTTGCTAAAATTGAAAACCACATGTGCACGAATTCAAAGGTAAATTATTGGTCAATATATCACATCTCAATACAGTCAATTTTTGTTGGTCATTTATTGCTGCTATTAAATATTTCATCGCTAATAATCATAAAACTACTTCTGCAAATTAATATGAAAGCCAATTATCATCTTGTTATTTATAAATAATGATTTTTCTAACATAATCGTTTTACATTTAATTATAACTACATATTCTAATATTTATAATAATTAAGATAAATCATGTAAGTCCTTCCTATATAATTCCTGTTTCTTTTATATTTAATCATCATTTAAGTTTTTTGTAAACATATTAAAAAAATTGAATTCTCATAAAAAATAAATTGTTACAAAGATTAATTTTTGTAGTAATTCTATTAAGTAAGGTATTAAGCCAATCATTGCACAAAATATATCTTCGCAATCTTAGATGACTTCTTAGATTAACAATTCTACGCAATCTCACATTAGCAACTTCTATTTTTTTGTTATAAAATATTTTTATGGTAGTATTCCTTCAACAAATATTTCTATATATTACAAGAAATTTTTCCATACTCTATACCGAATTTGTTTAGCATTAGAAAAACACATACTATAACCTTGTTCTTTCAGTGTAAAATTTTATAATAATATAGCTTTTACATAAAAATATTCCTAAGCAAAATATTGATTTCCTTTGTAAAATAAGTTGCCTAAAGGAATGTATCCACACATTTTCATTTAAAGATCAGAACCCATATTCCACTTGTACTTACCAAGGTATTGAATTTCATTTTACAAAGTTGTTTACATCCAAATTTTATCTTCAAAATTGAATCTTATGAAAAATGTGGGGAATCGAAAACTTATTTTCTCATGCATATATCTCGAAGGATTTGTCCTTAAATTGAACTGAAATTTAATTTTAGTGCCACTCATAACGCTAAAATATATTCCTAAATTCGAGGCTTTGTAGTTGTTTTTTCTGTTACAAGTACACTTTTACCATATTTTCATAATAAAATTGAATTAGTGGTTTTCATCGCGTTATCTTTTGAATCCAGCAAATATTAAAATTATTAAAATTAACTTTAAATCAAATATAGCTGTATATGTCGAAATTAATTGACAGAGTGCAAATACAATGTAGTATTTCAAGTTTCTTATAAGAACTTCAATGTTTGGGTGGCCATTCTGTAGTTAATAGTTAACCATTATTTCACGCTTATGAGTAATTTGCTTCGTACCAAAGAGTGTTAGATAAAATTATTTGTTACACTTTTATTTTAATCTATTTTAAGCGTTTCTTTTGTTTCTAATGTTTTATTTTTTGTGTTTTTGCTTTCTAATGTTTTTTAATTATTTTAAATTTTGCTTATTCTCTGTCTAATTGCCTGAAAAATATACTTTTACAAATTTCAATGTAAATATTTGAATTCAAATATATTAATGTATTAGCAAAAACACAAAATGTATAACAATATAATATGCATTAATTTAATTTATTAAGCACATTGACCTCAATAAAAAGTACCTAAAATTGTCTCTCAGATTTTGAATTATTTGTTTCAATTAAACTTATATCTTCCAGAATATATGTAATTATAATACTTGATTTCCCAAATTTTGAAGCAATTTTCGAAAATACATATCCTGAATAAAGAAAATTAATTAAAGCAAATAATAAATTCTGGTTTTATGCTATGAGTTGCGATGTAGTAGAATTTTCAAAATATTAAAGTACATATTGAAGATAATTTGAGTACATAAAATTATACATCAACAAACAGCAAAATGTATAAAAAGTTATTGCCAACCTAAAAACTGCAGCTAAGTAAGCACTCTATTGTGTAATATTAATTCGTTGAAATGTTATTCAAATGTCTAACTATCTATAAATCCCAAATGTTAGTTAAATGTCAGTGTAAATAATGATTTTACAACATTATTGAATCTAGCTGTAGACATAAATCTTTGCCTGGGCTCAAAATATCTAATTCTTTGAAATATCTCTGTATCTACATATATGATTTATTTGTAGATACAGAATTTATTATTCTCTTTCTGAAATTATTATTTGTAGTTTAAATGTGGGAAAGATAAACATCATCTAATCTACTTCATCTTCCAAAATAATTACGTAAATGCATATTTTATCTAGAATATGTTAATTTTTTTATAAATTAAAACGCCAATTAATTATAATATTAATTTTAAAAAGAATATTTCCTAAAATTAAATTGTAATTCGTTGTTTAGTTTAAATACACATAACGTTCATAGATTTTTATTTTGAAACAATATGAAAATCTATGAACGTTTGACAGAATTAAAAATAAAAATAATTACAAATCAATAATTTATTATAACTATTCTTTAACTTTAAAATAATAAAGCATATAGTTGATAAATTTCAATATTTTAAAACAGCTAACCAAAGTAAGTTCAATAGAATCTTTCTTATGCAGATTAATTTATTTTTAAGAAGTCATTAAATTTTCATTTAGTGATTTTTCATTAATGAATTTCCATTAAGTAATACAAGGTCCTTTGTTTTTTTATTATACTTTAGATTAAGCTGACACAATTTGGTTTATTAATACTAAAGTTGTTCGTTAATAGAAAGTAGTTTATTATGCACATTTTATTTGCATTATTTTCTGATATTGAATTTTCTGAAATTTAAATGCAAATATGGTAATAGTAAGGTGTATTTTTAAATTTTCAATACATACTTGCAATATTTTAATTACCATTTACATGTCTTAAATCATCAGATAATTTTGTTCAACACATACTAAAATAACAAGTCAAATCATAAACTGCATTAATGAATAAATGCAATTAAAATTAAAATAATTACGAATATATATTCAGTAAATAATTTTGTACAACACATACTTAGTATTAATTCAACATATTTTAAAAATTAATCATTTATTTATAAAAATACACTAAAGAATATATGAAAATAATTTAACTGATTTTTGTTCAATATCTATTTAAAAATAATACAAAATTTCTTAGATTATTATTTGTGGAAGTGCAGTTAAAAATATCTTAAAATTTCTAAGAGTGGTTGTTTTTAAAAAACATATCACACACACAGCATACATCATTTTAAGTTATGTCTAATTGTTTTTAATGAAAGAAGTTAATACATTTTTATAATTTACATTGAAACTCGAGCATTTAGAACTTTTCTAAAAAATTCAACAATGTCAATAAAAGTTACATCTGAAGCTTTGGTATTTCCTTGGTTCATACGAAATTTGAAGAATTGCTTTCTTTAAAATTCTTAAAAACTACTGCATTTCAAGTGTATATATTTAATGCAAATTTTTATTTCATAAATCACAATGAATTGTGTCTTTATTATGACCAATAGAACATAAATTAAGTTTTCATTAATTAATTATTAATTAAAAATTAATGCAATTTTTTATGACGTTACTGGGGCATAAAAAAGATCGTAGTGAAAAAAACAATATTCTCTAAAGAAATGAGCTCTTGCTAATGAGGTGAAAAAATATTTCAGAATAATTACAACTTCCACAAATATATCAAGTTATAAATTCATTAAATATGTGTTTGATTTAACTCTCTCCAACTGAATCTGTCACTAATTTAATACAGGCTTTCAAAGATCAATAAAAATATATTAGAAAATTTTTGCATGCATTTTATTAAATTTGGCGAAGAAACTAATGACGGGGAAAATTTTACATATGAAAATTATTTAGTAATTTTGTTGAGAGATTTAAGAAAATACATAAATGTATTTTTGTTTTTAAATAATGATCCTAAAAATCTTTCACATAAGCATCACATTTCAGAGCTTCAATAATTTTAAAATGCTATTTTGGGGAAAAAATACAGAGTGGTTAAATACTAAATTAAGAAATAAAAATGAAAAAAACTGGAAAAAATTTAAATAAGAAACATTTCTTTTCTTAATATTAACTTACTAAATCTTATTTAACAAATTTTATATTCTTATTCTTTCAATAATTTCATTGAAATCATGAAATTAAGTTCTGAATATGGGTAAAGATATACCTCTAAACAGGTAAAAAATTTATTTACCATGAGCAATTTCATTGGAAAGAATTTGTAAATTTTTATAAAAATATGTAACCTGATTTTAAATATTTACATGCTAATCAAAAAAATTATAAGCTACAATATAAATATAAATTATTATAATTGCCTGTAAAAAGTACTTTAACAGCATAATTTCAAAGTCTATCAAAAAATTAAAATTTCCTTAATAATTAAAAATGATAAGTTCACTTTATAAATATGTCGAATATTTATTACGCTTTAAGAGATTTAAGACTTTTAAAAAATTTGTTTTTGTTTATTTTAAATAAAAATGTTGCTTTTCCCATAAATTAAATAAAAATATTGCTTTTCCTTTTAAAAAAATTATTAATTTTGTAGCATACAAATTTCTAATAAATTTTATGTTACTGAGACTTAATGATGGAATAAAAACTATTAAAAATGCATTTTGCGTATTGTGCTCCCGTTAAAAATTCAATTGCTCAAGAAAAATGAGCAATATACGTGCGAACAAAATTTCAAGACCAATTTAATATATTTTAATAAAAATTGTTAATAAAAATCATATAGTCTACAAAAAATTCTAAAATCTCATGCATGATATTGTCATATACATAATTTTTTCACATCAAATTGTCATTTTAAGTCAAATAACTCTTCAAATAAAAATTTAAAACATAATGCAAATAAACTATGGAATATTTTGTTGTTGTTACTTATGACACTTGGACAAGCCAAGCTCGCTGTGCCTTGGCAACGCGAATTTAAGTCAATAGGCGTCTTTCATTTTAATCAGACACCACAAAAGTGAAAGTACGTCTTTGCTATTTTTAAAATCCTCTGATAGATGGCACCACCAGAAGACACACTCCCTCAATTTCTGACATTGATCTGAAGAGGGAGGAAATTTTCTCCAGACCATTGCATACATGGTAACTGCTCAACAACTGATCGAACCACAGGACTTTCGGATTCCACAGACTTAACAAGCATGTATTCAGTGGGTGTTTGGAGGCATTGGGAATCGAACCCCACCATTCCGGATGGAATGCCGATACCCTAACCACTAGGCTACCACGGCCTTTGAATATTTTACAAATATAGGAACCAACTAATGTCCATCACAGTTTTAATTTAAAATGTTTTCTGTAGAAACATATTTATAAAATTGGATTAATGATTTATAAAACTGGATTTAAGATTTGTAAAAATGTTGTGAGCTAACTATTAGAATTAAAAATAATGCTTCACTACATGATGTATTAGATACATGTCGTTAACTGTAAAAATAGTAGCAATATATATAAATAAATAATAGTACATAATCATTACTACAATAATAAATAAATTAAAATTAATTTGATAAAAAAGAGCCTTATTTGAAGAATCCCATTAAAATTATATCTCATTATCAAATATTCATAATTCTAAATATTTGTCATAAAATATTTGATAAATGATAGAAAAAAATAACAGTTTTTAATTTAAGCAAAAGCATAACAAATATTATTTTTACTATAAATTTTCATTTAATAGAAATTTATATAGCTTAAAAAGTGCTAAATTTATCTAATCGTATGGTAACAAAATAATTAGTATGAAAAACTAAGTAAATTAGTTACAATTCTGTAGTGAACTCCCATAATAATGAACGTAACGCTTGCATGATTATTCTGCATCAATAAACGCATAATTTCAGAAACATGCGTATTATGCATTGTATGCATACACTGAATGAGTTAATTCGCGTAATCGACACTCAAAGGGAGCATTTGGACAGGACATCACTCTGAATCGATAAATATCCCGGATGAAGTGCACCTGCACACTTGCCGTAATTTTGGCATACCACTATACAAAATTTATTACAATGGAAGTATTAATTATATTCCTATAAGATTCTTTTCTGAGACATTATTTTGTAAAGATTCTGTTTTTCATTAGCAATGAAACCTTTGGCAAACATTTATCTAACAAATTTTATCTTCGCGTATAATGAAATCAATGTATCTAGCGTAAAACATTTTGTGTGTAACTTTCAACTTTTCTTTCAAAAACCTCTAATCAATTTAACTTAATATTTTCAAAGATTTTGTAAATCATTTAATTATATTTGGCAATTCGCGTGATTAGTGTATATCACATATTCTAAATATGCTAGATTTTATTTTGTACACAAGATATAAATTAGATAATTATATATATATATATATATATATATATATATATATATATATATATATATATATATATATATATATATATATATATGATGAATAATATTAATTTTAACGTGAAATGAGCCAAATGGAATAGAAATGCATATTAAATTACTAAACAAGTTACAATCGATTAAAGAATAACAGATAAAAAAAGGACTTTAACTTTCATGCAATGGTTATTAAAATACAAAAAAAATTCAATTATATAAATAATGATATTTTAAACAATTGCGCTACAAGCGAAATGTAAAATGAAAAATAAAATGATATTTATTTTTACAATTAATTTATTATCATTTTTACAATTAAAATGATGTTTATTTTTACAATTTTTGTATTTTAATTCTTTGACTTTTTAAATGCTTACAGTTAAAAGATACACTTTTAAAAGCTAAAGCGAATGTTTATCAGCAGTTATGATTCCTATATATTTTATTGCTATATTATCTATAGTAGATGAGAATTAAAAAATTTTTGGGGTTGAAAAAATGTTGAAATACCTAATGATTATTAAATATTAAATTATTTCTTGGTTTGATCATTAAATATTCAAATTTGTTTTTTATTTATATTATTTCAATTATCATAAATAAAAAATAAAATTTAAATTTCTAATCAATTAAAATTTCTTATGGCTTTTCCGAATAATTTAATATATTTATAATTACCGATACATAAATAACTCTCTCTATTAAAGTTTTTAAATTTCATAAATTATATTTTATATAAACTATATGAATAAATTTAATATTAAATAAGCTTAAATAACTTAAATTAAAAATTACAAATTTTAAACTCTCTTTGTCAATAAAAATCAAAACATGGATCAATTCATATTAAAACACCATGTTAAAATATAATGTACACTAGAAATTAATAATATTGCATTTAACCATTAAACTAAAAATTTTAATAATTTTATGTATATCCAATAACATACATAAATTTCGAAAATATTAGCGTAGGTAAAAGAATAATAATTTTACTGCAACAGTAGTTTTAATAAAATCAATAATTATATTTTCGAAATTAATATTTAAATATTACTTAATAAAAATTAAAATCATATGTAAAGGCATTAAAAAGAATAACTTAATATGTTTTAATATTTAACGAGAGAATAAGTCTTGGATAAGAAATTGATAAAGGAATCAGATCTCTCACCGTTATCTTTAAACCTTCAAAGTTATACATCAAATTCATTAATTCATTCCCAGCTTAAGCTTCCGATATATGACAAATCCAAACTAATTAAGAATTTGAACCTCACTTGTGGCCATTGTTTAAATCAATTAGTTCTAAGTGTATGACATTATTCTCTTCCTAGTAACGGGGGTGGAGCGCTTGAATTATCAGTTGAGAAAATCTATACATGGAATGAATATGGTTTAAATTAACTTGAACTCGGTAATACATATAAGCATGTGTTGAATCAATTATTCACGACGAGCCATTCTTTATTTGTACTGTAATTTAATGTATTTATTATGCAGTCATTTCTGTAAATGATTTTGTTATTCAAAATTGAAGAAAAAAATGCTGTGAAATATTGACATGAAGCATAATTTAAGTTTACAGATGTAAAAAGTAAAAATGCACTAACAGAAAGTTTTCTTAAAAATAATTACTTTTGGGAAAAAATGAGAGGAATTTACTGAAAAATGATTTTCTTTCAAGGAAATATATTGTTATGTAAACAATAATTTGATGAGCTTCAGTGGCTCAGTAGCTTCACGCCGCTTCCCGTAAGCTCAGCAAAGTGAAGCATCATTTGCCGCGGGCAGTGGTTGGGAGGGTGACCACGGTGTACTCTTCTTCACTGGGTTGCTGGAGCTCAATGGGTTGGGTACGTGTCCATGTTAATCTGTGACATCCAAAGTCCTTCCGCTGGCGTGGCGTGGTTGTGGAGAGGAGGGTGCCAGCTCAGGTATAGCCTCGTCACCTGACCGTGGTTCAAAATGACGAGGCACCTTAAAATGAGCAAAGTCGTACTTTCACCTTCGTGGTGCTCTGATCCAAATGAAAGACGCTCCCTATTGACTTAATTCGCACTGGCAAACGCAAGCTTGGCTTGTCCAAGTGTCATAGGAAAACAACAACAACGACAACATAATTTGAATACCACATGTAATCAAATTAATGTTAAATTATAAAAATAATGTCAAATTTTTATTTTAAAGTTTTCATATGACACTACCAATTTGAAAATATTGTGAATATATACTTATTTATATTACTTGTGATAAGCCAATGGGCTAGCCATCTTCTGTGACTGCAAAGCTGTCTTAGAAGCATTAAACAACGATCAATCATGTCAAACCCATAATGTTATACATCAATTGAAAAAATTGAAAAATTAAGCAAGATTTATATTCTGCAGTGGATGCCCGCGCACGTTGGCATCCTTGGAAATGAAGAAGCAGATCAACTTGCTGCAATCAGGAAGGAAGAAAACTCAATGACGGAAATACCATCAAAGTCACGCTTGACGATGTGAAGTCAATTGCAAGATACCGTCTAAGAGAAAACACCATTAAAAAAAGTCTCACAGATTTATGAAATAAACGCAGGTAGAGACCTTACTAAAACTATCACTCGCCTTAGAACTGTCAACATATGAAGCTCCAAGGAGATGACAACAGAACCTATTGTCTCTGCCTCAATTGAGATAATGTTTCACCAAGACATATTTTTGACTCCCTGCCATTTTATATCTCTGGGTAAGTTCGGAGAGTTCTCCTTGTATATCTCTGGGTAAGCTCGGAGAGTTCTCCTTGTATATCTCTGGGTAAGTTCGGAGAGTTCTCCTTGTATATCTCTGGGTAAGCTCGGAGAATTCTCCTTGTATATCTCTGGGTAAGTTGCGGGAATTCTCCTGGTATATCTCTGGGTAAGCTCGGAGAATTCTCCTTGTATATCTATGGGTAAGCTCGGGGAATTCTCCTTGTATATCTCTGGGTAAGCTCGGTTTGGTTTGTTTGGTTTGTTTGTCGCTCAACGGTCATTTTTTGCACACGTGGGCTAATTAGACCGGGACTTACGGCTTAAAGTGGATTCCGAACCACTACAAACATCCATGCCCAAGGTGGGATTCGAACCCACGAACTGTTGAACCGAAGGCAAGAGCGCTAACCATTCGGCTGCCAGCTCGGTCTGGGTAAGCTCGGAGAATTCTCCTTGTATATCTATGGGTAAGCTCGGGGAATTCTCCTTGTATATCTCTGGGTACGCTCGGGGAATTCTCCTTGTATATCTATGGGTAAGCTCAGGGAATTCTCCTTGTATATCTCTGGGTAAGCTCGGAGAATTCTCCTTGTATATCTCTGGGTAAGCTCGGGGAATTCTCCTTGTATATCTCTGGGTAAGCTCGGAGAATTCTCCTTGTATATCTCTGGGTATGCTCGGGGAATTCTCCTTGCTAGACTTAGAAAAGAATTTATACTCCGGAAACATCAAGGAGGCAGCCAGCTGCTTTCTGGACACTGATGATCATATTTAGTTCTCCCCATGGACACATCACCAACCAACCATTATTTGTGATAAAAATAGAAAATTTATTAATGGTTTCAATTATATTATACGTATTTATATAAGTATGAATCAATATTAATAAAATTATGTGTTTATGAATAAAATTGCTCATGATTCTGTCACTCATTATGATTAATTAACGAGCATTACATCAAACCTGATCAGCCTATACTGCAACAGATTGAACTCCAGGAAATGAAGAGTTCACTAAGATTTTTGTGTAAAGTAGAGAAAATGTTAAATAAAAATAACATCTCAAAATATCAGATGTTTCCAAAGAAATTCTAAATTATTTTTAATTGAGTATGCTTCAACTACCAGAAGTAAAATAAAAAATTAATAAAAATTTTAAAACATTTCAAATTGAGATAAAAATTATTAAATGCTTTCAATCGAGAAATAATTTCTATTTGCCTCAAATTTTAAAGAGTAATTAGCTATTTATTTTTTATATAGTTGAAAAATCAACATCAAAAATAATACCAAATTTATATAACATAAATTTTATTGTTTGAAATAAATATAACTAATATTATCCAACAATTTAAAATAAATGATAAAAACATTGTATTTAATTACATTGTTTTTTTATATTTTAGAAGGAATTCTAAGAAAAGATATGTTTAAAATAAATTTTGAAGTAAAATTTCAAATCAGACACTCCTTGAAAAATCATAACACTACTATGTAGTTAAAATAACTGAAATAAATCTCCTACACACAATTATTCATAATAAAATTTATTTAGAAAGAACATTATTGCCAAAATTAAATGAAAAATGTAAGCTTTTGTTAATCAAATGTTTCATTATTTATTTGGATGAAACAAGTTACAATTGAATTAATAAAATTTTTAATGTCTAAAAATCTGCTGTAAACAGGTTTTATCAAAATTAATAATTTTAAAAGTTTTTACATGAAATATTGTCAAGCGAAATGGGCACATTTTAAAAAGCATGCATTTAAATTTAATTTGCCTATAAATCCAGCTAAACTTATTATCAAATCAATTTTATTTAAATACAATTTAAACTTTTTTCACTTCCAAAATCGAAAATTAAAAAGAATAATATATTTCATACAAACGTGTTTTTAGATACCTATAAATATAAGTGATTGCAATGGTGAGGAACTAATTTGAAATAAATATTCATACTTATTTTCCAGTTTTGAAAATCATTTCATAACTTTTTTTTTATTTTTCAATATAATTTTATTTAAAAAAATGAGCTAAAATTATGGCTGAAGATAATGTAGCATTTTGCATAAAAACTAAATATATCAGAAAAAAATTTTTCTAGAAAACTCTGGCTTTTGAAGCTATTGGCTTTTAACACGATAAATGAATCCGTAAACACAATAATTTTGATTAAGAATAAAATGCTTCATGCAATTAAATACAAGATTCAATTTTTTCCTAAATAATATGCTTAGTAATTAGATAAATTTTATAAAATTTTTATTTTCAGATTACCAAAGCAATTGCCATAAAAAGTACCGGACAACGCAGAAAATTTTTTATGTTAACTGCGAAAATAGTATTTGCGTAATTTGAAGTCAGATGTATTTAAAACATTTTTTTTTACATATAATATTTATCCAATAAAACAATTTCTGGTTATTAACTTTCTTCAAACTGAGAATTAGTTTTTAATCTAAGCAATCATGAGTTATATCAATTATTAAATATCATGCTTTAAAAAAGTGATGTGCTAACATTTTTTAAAAAATATATATTTTGTTTAACAATAAATAAAAAGACAAATAAATTCCCTAATGAATACACAATTTATTTTTCAAAATCTACGTAAAAGATTAAAAAATAAAATACATTTTTAATTATAATTTGATAAACGCTTTTATTATATTTGCAACTGCAAACCAATAAAGTCATTTATAAAACATTACGTATTAACATTTCTTATTATTATTTTGTGAGCATAACTTTTATTTCTAATGCCTTTGACTTCATATAAAAACGTTATTGTAACAAAATATTTTTCTAGAAGCTAAGCTCTCTGAAAAACAAAGTTAAGATTTTCGAAGAATTTTTAACATTAAAACTTGTTTTATATTATTTTATGATGCATATACGTAGAAATTTTATTTATTTCACTTTAAAAACTAAAGTAATTTTGAAAATATTACTTACTTTAAAAATAAGTGTGTACAATTTTAAAAGGAAAATAATGGTAAATATTTAGAAATTCATAATCTCCGTTTTTTAAGAAACAAATAGAGAATAGTTTTTAACTTATTAAGAGAAAGTTTTTAATATAGGTTGTTTTAGAGAACTGTAATTTTGAAAAACAATGCTTTCACAATCAACTTTCGAATTTAAAGAAAAGCACAAATTCATATTAAGAAACAATATTTTTCAGGAAACTTATCATTCCAGATAACAGTAACAATTAAAAATACTATAATATATATATATATATATATATATATATATATATATATATATATATATATATATATATATATATATATATATATATATATATATATATATATATATATATATATATATATATATATATATATATATATATTCCTTTATATATATATCATATATACCTTTTATTTGTTTATAAAAGAACTGTTCCGGATAAAACTAAACAATTATTTTAATGAAAATCATTATGGTTTATGTAAGCAGAAAATCAATAAAAATTGCTTAATATCTAAAATTTAGTTTTTGCAAACATATTTAAAAAACATAAAGCATGTAAATAGTAGATAATTTATTTAATTGCACTAAAATATTATGTATTAAATACCATCAATAATATTGATAATTCCTTTTTATGGCATTTGTTTGAATTTCAATTATGTTTAGAAATATTTTTAAGATTTTAATTTCGTTCTTCAATGATTACGGTTTTCTATTTTATATAAGTTTTAGTTCGTTATATTACTTGTTATTATTCATTAAATATGAATATTATAACCCCTGTTGCAACTATTCTTGCTAAATGAAACCTATTATTGATTTTTTTGTGTTATATGCATAACCCATCAATTGTTATCAGATAGAGACTTAATCTTATTTTTAATATAAATTGTTTCATATTCACACACAAAATTGCATTTTATGGAAAATATTTTGTTTACGTAAACATCAATAATTTGTCATCAATAATCCAGAAGCCCGGTGGCTTAGTGGCAGTGTTTCACGCTCCCATGACACAGGTCCGAGGTTCGATCCTCGGGCTGGGCAAGATTGACTCAGCCTTTCATCCCTTCAGTGGGTCGATTAACTGAGTACCAAGCATGCTTGGGAACTAAACACTGGGGGTCTTACATTAGGCTGACCACCTAACTGGAACATATGCTTCGCACCCCAGGGCCCTCGGTCATGAAAACAGTTATGGGCACTGTAGGCCTTGGCCCACATGGGCTGCCGTGCCATGGAGTTTAGTTAAACATCAATCAATATTATGAAGATTTTCAAATAAGAATATTCATAATAATGTGTTAAAGTGATAAAAAATCAATCTAATTTGAAATTTTATTATCCAATTGAATCGTTCGATATATTTGTTAAATAATGAAATCAATTTATATTTACTTTGTCAAAATTTTTCCTATCTTTTCACAAATATTATTTGAATGCTCTTCATTTTATACAGGTCAATCACTCATAATATTTCAAGCTTATAATATAAGATAAGTATGCATTTAATTAAAAAAACTTAATGTATTTCTGTGCAGATTTTTATTAAATGTACACATATTAATCATAAAAATGCATAGACATTTATTAAGATAACATTCTTTAAAATCTATTTCTTCCGATAAAATATTAGACAAATAAATTAAAATGAGTAATGATTTAATCAAATTGTGAAAGCCTATCTACCTTTAATAATTAGGCAGGCAGGCAGGCTGATAGATAGGTAGGTATTTTGGGGAGAAATGAAATATGTCATAAAAACAGGAGTAAATAAAATTAAAGCAATGTTTCCAGTATGAAAAAATGATAATATAACCATTTGAAATTTTTAAATAAAACATTACGCATTAATAAAAATCTCTTACGTGTTTTAAAAGAGATAAAATCACTGTTCATTAAATTGGAACATCTCTAAATACATCAAATTTTAATTGTGAAAATTAATTTTCAAATTTTCCCTAAAAAGTAAATAAAAACGATACAAAACATATTATTATCAAATCAACAGTGACTAGAACCTACAATAACTATGCTCTTATGCACACTAATCTGCTTTAAGCACACTATACTAAAAAATTTAATTATTTCAAAAGAATAATTCAAAAATATATAAAATTCTGAAATGAATAACAATGAATATGTGTGGAAAAATTTGCTCTTTGCTTATAATATAAAATAAGTGTTTGTGTTTAATTTCAGCTGCAAAAAGAAATAAATTTCTAGAAAATTAAAGATTATTATTTTTTTTAAATCTATCATTAATTTCATGAATTTATACTAAAATAAAAAACAGTTTGTTTAAGAAATAATTATTTAACATTCATATATTTTACAGTAGAATTTAAAATAATTTTACAAGAAATATCGTTTACATTTTTTTTGTGTGTGTGTGTAATGGTAAATAAATTTTTAACCCTTAATTTAACTTTTGCTATATACAAATAAAAGTTTACGTTATATATTTATATTTCATTTGTAAACATACGTGTAATATATCTATGTGTATATATATATATATATATATATATATATATATATATATATATATATATATATATATATATATATATATATATATATATATATATATATATATATATATATATATATATATATATATATATATATATATATATATATATATATATATATATATATATATATATATATATATATATATATATATATATATATATATATATATATATGTATGTATGTATGTATATATATAATATATATAACAGAAAACACATCTTCTTCTTCCATTTAGACACTACGCATTTTCCTTCCAGAAGCATTTTTGGAAATATTTCGCACTTATTAAATCAAAATTGAGATTTCAACAAGATGAAGAGCCCTTTCAAGGTGAACATCTGTGTACGTGATCGTGTTGATCAAACATCTAAAAATTATTGAATCAAGCGTTGGCTGTCCCACACTGTTTAACCATCAAGATCCCTTGGTTATTTTCTCGGCAGTGACAGAAATAGCATTGTTTAAGAACATGCTTTTAAATATAGAAATAATCTTGATTATACAAATTAAAATCATTGTTGCTTCAATCAATGAATCGCAAAGCATCTTGGAAAATGTTCTCCATATTCCGCGAGTGACGTTCGTGTTTCCTTATCATTTGGTTTGGCTTCCTGCACCTTTTATAATGTTTGTACGTCAAATATTGTACACTATTCTGTAAGGCAATAGATCTTTTACTTTATTTACAGCGCGGTGGACTCATTTCGTCTTCACCTTTCTGTCAATTTATCATTCAAAGCTGACATTTCAGCTCACGTTTTCGTATGTAATTATAATTTCAAATTGCACTCTCTTCTCCAAGTTCGTACACGAAATTATGAGATACTAAGTATGCGTTTGCGTAATAACAATAAAAACAATTTGTGAGAAATGAAAAAAAAATCCTAAGTGAAACATTAAAATATGATTTGAGTAACAGATTATCATTCTTAAATAGAAATAAATAATTAAATTTTAAATAATTTATAATCAAAAAATTTTTAAGAAAAACACAAATCAATATTTTTGCTAATGCAAAAACTTTGAAGTGAATATGGAAAATAGCGTATGAGAAATAAATAAAAATATATTAAATTGTGCATAGAATATATTTCTTTTTGAATTACTTCAAATAATCTTGTTTTTGTTTTTGACAGAATCCTGAGTCTGTTTATACCTTTTTCCATAATAGGTTTTCAGCTCTATAAATGATGTAAAATATCCTCTATTTACACAGAATCTTCTTGCTACAGTTACTCTAAAATTTCTATATTGGTTGAGGTCTGAAAATATATCTGGCCATTTCTTAAGTTTAATATTAAAATGTTCGCATGTTTGTTCTGCATTAATATTACAATGTCTAATGAATAAGTGTATTGTTTTGCAATTTTTCACCAATGCTGCAAATTTTCTTCGGGTAGAAATTAAATATTTGGCAAGAAATGATTAGCTAAAAAACTTTAATAGGCTTGTAAATTCATTTTATGTGAACCTGAACCTGTTACCAATATAAGTAAAGTTTCCTTATGTCATCACAAAGTCACCACTTAATTATCATTTGGAGAATATTTATTTACCAATCCCCATGTACCACAACTGTCTCATACAATCAAGTTTTAATCTTTTTGGTCGGGAAATGCATTAGTTTGCCAAGGTCATGATTTGAAGTTCAAATTCTCTATTTTGTGTGTCTGATAAAAATGAAACTATAAATTATTTTCTGCTTAGAACGGAAGATGTGCATAAAAAAGTGTAAAAAATATTTTATTCATAAAATTTCCATACGGAAATTTCTTCATTTTATTGAAATATTTTTCTTAATCTTAAAACTTTCTGATATAAATCACCAATAAATTTTAATGTAAAGTCGCATGGATATTTCGATACATAAATCATTAATTAAAACTACCTAAAATAATGACGTTTTAAATAAAAAGCTCTCCTACACGCAATTCGAATATTGTATTTCTGCATCATTTTCAGAATTTTTATATGTACCATCATATTGCCAGAGCTCATAAAATAAATTAAAGCTTAAAAAAGGATAGCAAGGGGTTTTCATTGGTTCGAAACACACACACACAAGTTGGAATATCCGCAAATTATGTTAAACTTTAATATTAAGATTTATTTATCTCTTAGCAACTTTTAATAATAATTATAGAGTTCTTATTAGATTCAATATATATATATATATATATATATATATATATATATATATATATATATATATATATATATATATATATATATAACGGAATGATTTATAGAATCGTGTACAGTAATACATATTTTTAGAACTTTTTATTATTAATATTTTTATCTTTTTATAACATTTCCATTTTTAATCTAACGTTTTAAATTCAATCAATTCTTACGATAGATAGTTTAGTTAAAAATTTTAAAAGATGAATGCATGATTTATAATAAATGAAAGATTCATACGAAACTAAAATAAAAACATAAATTCTCGTGATAATGTTAATTATAAATATATTTCTGGTATAAATATTTTTGTGTGCCTATTGTTTTAAGAAAATATTAAAAAATTATCATATTTTCTTCAAACCTTTAATTATTAGCTTTTACAGGTAAGCAACTGTGAATTTAGTTTAATAATGTTTAACAGACATTACAAATAATCTTCTCTTTAATTAAAAGCTTACTTAGGACATTCGGACAGCTGGTGGAATTCTCAAAGATTCCTTTTTTGTAATAAAACATTTAATTCTAAATTTCATTCTCATTCTTTTTTCACAAGGAAGCTTAATTAGGAAAATTCATTATTCTGAAATTATGATAAAGTTCTCAATGATTATAAGGATTTTATTTTCCCAAATGATCGTGTAATAAAAAGTGTATATGGGTTGGTGTATAAATAAGGAGGAAGAATAATTTACTTATTACTTACCCGCAGAATGATTTTTATCGATAGAATTCTACCTCAAAACAACTTTCGATTTTAGTACCATGGTAAAAATACGAAAATTAATAAGTAAAAAATATTTAAATTAACCTTTCTTTATAACCATGTTGTAGAATTTTTGTAGTAACGTTTCGAAGCATATTTAAAGTACCTTTTAATCCCAAAAATAAAATACTTTAACTTAAATAGTAAGATAAACTTTAATCACTGGAAATTTAATCTTACTTTAGTTTTGTCTACTATAGTGCTTATTGCTCAAAAAAGGGAATCATTAGCGTTTAAAGAGAACACCACTTGTTTGAAAAGTTTAGGATGAAAGAAAAAGTTTAATTAATGGGGGCACATTGTCTCTCGTTTTTCTTATGCCAGTTGCACTTGTGCCTTTTTTTAATTATAAAAGTTTCTTTTAAGGAAGAAGAATAATCTTTTTAAATATGTTAAAATACCTTGTGGTGTAGTTTGAAAATAATATATAAATATAATAGTCTAAACTGTACCCACCCACACAGTTCTACACCTTAGTTCAATGATACATGCTATATTTCAAATTTTGATTTAATGAATGACTAATAAATTTCTTGTATTTAAGCAATATATTTTATTACCTACTTTACACTGTATGTAAGACTATATTAACTTTAAATTTTACATTTTAAATGACAAATTTAGCAAAAACTGTTTCTTTAAAGAGGAAGAAGAATAAACTTTAAATATGTTAATACGTGTTCATTAAATCTGGGGAATTGAAAGTCCTGTGGTCGGTTGCTGAGCAGTTACCATGGGTGTAATAGTCTGGAGAAAATTTCCTCCCCCTCCAGACCAATGTCAAAATTGAAGGAGTGGTGCCATCTATCGGAGGAGTTTATAACAAAGTTATACTTTCATCTCCGTGGTGCTCTGATCAAATGAAAGACGCACGCTACTGACTTAAGTTCGCATAGCCAACGGCATAGCGAGATTGGCTTTTATAAATGTCATAAGTAACAACAACAGTAAAAATTATAATTATTCTGCAGCTGGTTTTAGTAACTGACCACTTTAATGATAAATCTCTCAAGATAAATTTTTATATAAAATTTAAATTGTACACGATCAGCCTTGAAACTGTCTTAACGGTAGCTGAAGAGAGCTGACGAAACAGGTGTGATACTGTGCTCCATCTGATTCTTTTGGCAGTAACTGCCAAATACCGGTCCTCATTCGGCGTTATAACTCGGCGGCGACCTGTGCTGTAACGTCAATTCACATTACTATCATCTTGGAACCGTTGTCAAAGCCTGGAGATGACACTCTGGGTGATTAAAAGTTCCTCGGATACTTCCAGATGGGTATGTCCACTTTCAAGACGGCCGATAATTCTACTACTTAAAACATTATTCAAATGCTTAATTTGTGCCATAACTATGCGGTTATTGCACTGAAAGGCATTTAAGGCGGTTGTGAACAATTTTACTTTTTTGCAACCATTCCTTATATATCTCTCTCTTACACTCTCCTCATTGTGACATACTATCACCTCTATCTGGTGGTTTCTTGTAATTTGCATATTATTCTTCAAGATGTGAGTGATAATTCTACATGTGAAATTTTTATTTTAGAGTTCAATTTCTGTGTAATTCTGAATTATACTTAATTTATGGACATGAGTGTACTTTAATATGCTTAAAAATACTTAAAAGCTAATCAGTTTTGAACCTCCCAAAGTTTGAAGAAGCAAATCAGAAATTTTCCAAACTTAGAAAAAATTGATCTTAATAGAAATTCATATAAAAACTTTTATTGCTCTCAGATCTTAATTTCTAATCTTTCATTAAATTTAATCAGTAAAATGTATTTTTTAGTATTGAAAATTGATGGGTATAAGTTATAAGATCTGTAAAATTAAATACCACATTTCTGCAAGCCCCATGTGGTAACAATAGTCCCAACGTAGCCTATGCGTGTCGTAAAAGGCGACAAAAATATGTGTCCAGTGCCTGGGGACATAGCCGGGTACCCTGCCCCTGGGGATTATATCAGGGGACTGGTCCTCCAGGTTGGGGGTTGGGCGTGAGGTTAACCCCTTCACCCCTGAAAAAACCTTCGGTTTTGAAGTCTGAACAAGAAATTGACCGGTGCCTAACTCGTAGACGAACTCGGAAAAGGTATAAGGACTTGATTTTTGGTTCTTGGAATGTGTGTTCTTTCTATCGTGCTAGAGCTCTGCAGGAGCTTATACAGCAACTCGATAGTTACAAGGTGGATGTTGCTGCGGTCCAGAAGATGAGGTGGACTGGGCAGAGTTCACTAGACAAGAAAACTCATCTATTGTTTTGCAACTGCCACAAAAGTACATAAAGGGAACTGGTTTCTTAGTTAATAAGAGGTTGAAACATCTAATTATGGATTTTAGGGTTATTACGCCAAGATTATGCAAGTTACGTTTTAGGGGGAGGCTTGCGAATTATAGTATTATTAATGTATATGCCCCTACAGAGGACAAAGGGGACGAAGAGAAGGAAATGTTTTATGAAAAGTTCTCTGAGTGTTTAAGGAGCTGCCTACATAATGATATAAAACTTGTTTTGGGGGATTTGAACGCTAAAATAGGTAAAGAGAAAGAGTTCAGGCCCATTATTTGTGGCCAGAGTGCTCGTGAAGAATCAAATGATAATGGAATACGCGTCATTGAATTTGCTATTTCACATGACCTAGTGGTTGGTAGTACCAATTTTGAACGTAAAAACATTCATAAATATACCTGAAAATTAACGGATGGTATAACACTTAACCAGATTCATTATGTTCTTGTTGATGGTAGGCATTTTACAAGCTTGATTAAATGTTAGAACTTTTAGAGGAGCTAATATTGACAGTGATCACTATTTAGTGTTGGCTAGGCTAAGAGGTGCAGTCTCCAAAGCTAATAAAGAACGAAGTAAAAAGATAAAAAGGTTTAATTGCAACAAACTTAAAGAGGATACAGTGATCAATAACTATTGAGAGACTTTAGAAAGGAGAATTTTGGAAGTGAAATTGTATATCTCCAATGTGGCCGATCTTGAAGAAATATGGTGCTAATTTAAGAGGAACATTTCTGATACAACAGCTGAAATTTTGGGCAACAAGACTAGGGAGAAAAGTAAGGATTGGTTTGATGAAGAATGTAAAGATGCAAATGAGAAAAAACATAATAAAAGATCTTTGCAGCATGGTACAAGGGGTTTGTTGGAGGAGTACCATAAGGCACGAAGATATGAGAAAAAGGTTTTCAAGGCTAAGAAAAGTGCGTTTGAGGAAGATAGATTCAAGGATGTGGAACATCTCAAGAAGACCAATGAATGCCGTGCATTCTTTCAAGAGGTCAGTTATTGTCGAAGAGACTTTAAACCTAAAATCAACTATTGTAGAAATAAGACTGGTGTTATCCTTAGTGAAGCCTCTCAAATTTTGGAGAGATGGGTTGAGCATTTTGAAGACCTGCTAAAGATTAATGATTATACTGTTGCTCCTGCGATTACACAGAAGGAAATCATAGATGGACCTTTGGAGCTGGATCTTCCAACTATGCAGGAAGTATTGCTTGCTATAAAAGAGCTCAAAAACAATAAAGCGCCTGGAATAGATCTCATACAGGCCGAACTTGTAAAAGAAGGAGGACCAAAGGTGTTAGAGCTCTTACATGGAATAATCCAGTATGTTTGGTCATTTGAGAAGATACCAGAGGACTGGCTTACAAGCTTGCTTTGTCCAATTTTCCAAAATGGTGATCCTGTAGTATATGAAAACTATAGAGGAATAAGCTTATTGTGCATTTGCTACAAAGTTCTTTCCAAAATATTCTACAAGAGACTTGTCCCGTATGTAGATAATATTGTGGGTGACTATCAGTGTGGAATCTGTACTGGCATCTCCATAGTGAACCATATATTTGGTCTTAGACAAATTATGGAGAAGTGTCATGAATTTGATATTGATTTAAATATTTTGTTCATTGACTTCAAGGCGGCATACGATTCTGTAGACCGCAATGAATTATTTAAGGCTATGCTTGTTTTTGGTATTCCATTAAAGTTAGTTAATTTGCTGAAAATTACCCTCAACTCGACTTCCTGTAAGGTCTTGATCCAGGGACAACTCTCTAGAGACTTTCTCGTTGATAAGGGAGTAAGGCAGTGGGATATCTCTATCTTGCCTTTTGTTTAAAATCGTTCTTGAAAGAGTCATCAGGAAACCTGGTATCAATACCAGGGGCAGTATCTTCAGAAAATCTGTTCAAGTATTGGCATTTGCAGACGATATTGCACTGGTATCCAGAAGTAAAAAATACTTAATAGAAGCCATTGAAGCTATTGAGAGGGAGGTTAAAACAAGTCAAGTTAAAACTAAATATTTCCCTGTAACTAGAACCCAATTTACCCAAACTCATCTACTCATTGGTGATTATAAATTTGAAACCGTTGATGAATTTATCTATCTTGGCTCAATGCTTAACAAAAATAATGCCATTCTCCCAACTGCAGCTAACAAGGCCTTTTTTGGCCTAAGACATTTATTAGAAACTAATTTTTCATCACGAAAAACTAAGTTACAGATCTATAAAACGCTTATCTGTCCCGTTTTGACCGATGCCTCAGAAACTTGGACTTTGACTGTAAGACAGGAGAGGCTGTTCGGTCTATTTAAAAGCAGGATTTTAAGAAGTATCTTTGTAGGTACGAAGGAAAATGGTGTCAGGCGCAGAAGATAAAATACAGAAATCTATCGAATGTACAAGGAGACAGACGTCGTACATCACATTAAAGTAAGCCGTCTTAATTGGGTTGGACATGCTATTAGAATGAAGAACAATAAAATATTAAGGGAAATTTTCTTTTGCAAAACCCATCAGCGTAAGAAGAAGAGGAAGACCAAAGCTGAGATGGGTGGATGCAGTCGAAGAAGAATGTAGGGTCCTTGGAACAAAAAATCGGAGGAGTTTGTCTGCCAGTAGAGGTGGCTGAAAGAAACTGGTTCAGGAGGCCTTGGCCCATCCTGGGGTAGCGCGACATGAATGATGATGACATTTCTGCAAGTAAACATGAAATCTAATTTCTATAAGATCATACAAGCTATATTAAATGACATTTTATTCATATAGAATATGATAAAATTATACATCAAGCTCAAATTGGGTTAGATATGAAATATTCATATTCGAAGTTTAAATGTAATGAAAATATATACATACATTTTGTTCATTAAATTTTGCCTTTTGTTACACTTTTGAGTATAAATGTTGATATTAAAATGTGTTTTTTTCTTATTGAAAGCTTACTTTGATAAATCTTTTTATCTTATTTTTCTGTTTAAAAAAGCATCACTTTAAATGTCTAGACAACACTTACTCCTTACTGTGAAACTATAATTTCATAAAAGAAAATCATTCGATAAAAACATACTGATAGATTAATTTAAGGATATCATTCAGCCATTTAGTTTCATATTTATTAGCAATTTTATAGGCTATTTATATTAATCTACAGGTTTATATTTGCAGAAATACTTTGCGAAGAATCTTTATCTCAATCAATGATCAATTCTGGAAGATTTTCTGAAAATACATAAAAAACTATAATAAAAAAAGTTGCTATAAGCCAATCAAACATTTACCGAGTCTTGCTTTCCATGGGACATTTCAGAGATCGTAAGATACATAAATTTTTCTCAAAGTGGAAATCACGTACAATTACAATCTCCCACGCTGTGAATTATTGTCACATTCAAAATGCAGAAGTGCATTTCCTTTACCATTCACATCCCTCCTTCTAGGTATAAGTATGATATATATCCCCAAGAGATTTATCGTCAAATCTGGCGTTCATTGTTAAGATTATTGTATAGCCGGTTTTCGTTTTGATTTTGTCAATTTACGTTTTTGCTGCTTTTAAGATTTTTTTTTAATTTTTTGCTTGTTTGTTTGCCAGTTCTTTTTCGGGTTTTACTTCATTTTTTTGGGTAATATATACGGTTTTCTTAAATAAGTGGCAAAAGACAATTATTTTTCAGAGTTTCACTTCAGTTGATTTCGAAAACTTTCCTTACCAAAAACATACGATTATCTTGGTGACAAAAAGAAAAGTTGTAAAGGTCACCATTTGATGGGATATAACCTACTAGTTACCTTTTCTACAGACAGCGGCTGGGAATAAACCAGGAACACTCAAAGATAACCGTCCTCTCACAAAACTCTTGTAAATTCTTTTTAAAGATATGTTAACCATCTGTACATTCAAACATTCCTCTCTTGAAAATGTAATAAATTAGGTAGAATAATGAGTTAGATCATATACAGAAAACCCAAAATATTATCGCAGAATTTGCAAATAACATTTAAGAAATAATAATTTAATAGTGTTTGAAGTTTTTCATCTATATTGGTTGATAAATATTTTTAAAATGATATCAGTAATTATTCTACATTCTGTTTCTGTATCAATGCTGTAAAAAAACATTTTCTGTTAATATTATAGAGTATGAGCTTTAAAGCAAGATCAATTTTAAAGATATGAGCTCTTAAATGTAATTCATAAAATATTAGAAGAAAGTAAAAACTATTTCGTAGAACTGAAAGAGATTCCAATTTTGAAAGAATTATTTCTTAAATATTTTCTCCATTTTGGTTTCCAAAATTCAATTTGAAAACAAATTACTTTTATAAATAGACAAAGAACTCAGATGTGTGAAAAATTAAAAGATTATTATTCATCATTCATCAAAATATCATTTAACAATAAAATTGTTTAATATATTAGAAATCATTTCTGCCTATAGCGCATTATTTATCTTTGATCAGAAAAATGACAGAAATTTTGAAGTTTGGAAATGTTATATTACATTTTAATAAATTCAAATCATAGCTTTAGATATAATGAAATTTATTTTAATGCATTTTAAAACAATAATGCAAAGTAAATAGAGTAATATGATGTTTAAAATATTATCTTTTATTGAGAATGAATTAATGTAGTACAAAAAGATTCATAAAAACAGCAAATTAAAATGAATTTTAAATACAATGAGTAAGTTTCTAAATCATAGCTAATTTCAAATTATCCCAGAATGAAAACTAAATTATGCATATTCTCTTAAAATTAAAATTTAGGTTAATAACATTATATAAATCAAATCACACAAATAACTGTATTTCCATATTAATGCATCATTCATTTGTTATTTCAGAATATATGATGAATAAATAGTCGAAATAGATGAATAGAAGATTATAACTTCATTAATTAACCATAATTCATCAAACATATATGAATGTGTGTGTGGGGTGGGGTAGTCGGTAACGGCAAAAATACTTGTATTGCCTTTATGGTGAAGTCACTAAACAATATTTTATGAACATGAGCATACACTAAAGAAATTGCCTTTTTCTCCTTAAGATTATAAAACAAGAAAATTTACATTAATTTTAGTTACAAGTGTAACCTAGTATGAATGAATAAATGCAATATTATTCAATTATTCCTCTAGTTTCCATAAATATATTTATGAAAACGGATATATTAATTAACTATTCAAATTTATTTCCTCATAGTACAGTGAATTTGTTTTAGTTAAATGAGATATTTCATTCATTTAGATTCCTAACGACGTTATTAATTTACATTTTAATTAAAAGTTCTTAAGAACTACTAGATGGTATTGAATTCCTTCATTAATTACCGGAAGTAATTTTCGTTTCCATCTAAAGTATTTCTTTTTTATTTATTTGGAAATACAATGCAAGATTTCGATACTTTCTATTTCTTCGCACATTATTAAATAAAAACAAAATTTGCATGATTTCTAACAATGAAAACCAAGCATTGTTACTTTTAAAAATTATTTAAAACTCAATTCATTGTACATAAATTACTATTCCTATTCTAACTAAAAACTATAGGTTAAATTAATATTAATTTTCAAAAGGATTTAGTAAAAAATTAAGTTAAATTTTCGACAAACGCAAACAACCCTAACTAACGACAATCCTAACAGCTTCATTTTTTAATGCCCAGTTGCTTTTAGAACTTTGCCTATTCAGCTCTATAATAGGTGACGTGATTGCAACTAACATAGTGGGGCACCCAGTGGGTGTGACGTCTTCGTCCCGAAAGTGAAGTAATAAAAAAGACAAACGCAAAAAACATCCATGCCCAAATCAAAATATAAACCCGATACCTACTGCATCGAAGTAAGGGACGACAATCTCTCCGACATCGGTTGGTTTAACTTAATCTTATTCATTAGGTAATGAGTAATAATGCCGACCAACATGTCTAGTGGTCAGCGTGCCTGACTGAGGATAAGGAGGTCCTGGGTTCGAATCCTAGTTCTGGCATGGATGTACTTTCTCTCTCTATCTATACTGTCTTTGTCCTTTCCTTGTATAAATGAGGTGTGAATGGTTGCCTACCCTATAAACGGGTCCCTGTGGCATGTATGTACTGAGGAAGTCGGACTCCACACCAAATATGGTTCAGTTAAAAAAGTGGAGCAGCGCACCCCATATTGCCAGCCTGGCTGGCACACGACAATGAATGAATGAATGAAATGAGTGTTTATATAGTCAGTAATATTGTAAAACAGATTTTAGTGATAATAATGAAATGTGAGCTACACACACAATTATGGCATAAATTAATTTGTGAGGTTTACTCATATAAATAAAGTAGAAAAAAACTAAATTAATATTCTTTCAACCAATATAATATAAAAAATAACAAAATAATTTACTTACATAAGTACTTCTGGATATTTGTAACAGCAATTACGGAGATTGGATAGAATATATAGTTTGAATTTCCCATGTAGCTTCACTGAGAGCAAAGCAAAAGACCGTTACGATGGGCGATGTTGAGCTAATCACTCACTAATCATTGATCGGACGTTTTCTATGGGTAGGAGATCTACAAAGCATGCTGGCCAATGCAACAGTACACAGTTTCTATGTAAAAGGAGCTCCATACAGTACTATCAATAAGAGATATGAATATAATTCTGCAGAAACAGTAAATCAAATAAAGAATAAATCCTCAAACTTTGATACAACAGAAATATCTTGGGTACTATATTCGAAGTGCTGTTAATGTGACGATTTTTGTAGATGGATATTAATAGTGCATTACGGAAACTTATGTCGAGTGCTTTTGGAAGTTAGCAAATTTAATGTCCAGCAAATATAGATATGATGACGATTTAAAGTCTCTTCTGGGACCGTGGTAGCCTAGTGGTTAGGGCATCGGCTTTCCGTCCGGAAGAATGGGGTTCGATTCCTAATGCCACCAAAGACCCACCGTGTACATGCGATATACGTGCTCGTTAAATCTGTGGAATCGAAAGTCCTGTGGTCGGTCGTTGAGCAGTTACCATGGGTGCAATGGTCTGGAGAAATTTCCTCCCCCTTCAGATCAATGTCAAAGTTGAGGAAGTGGATTCTCTGGTGGTGCCATCTATCGGAGGATTCATCTTGCTTGGAAAAAGCTTGGCTTGTTCAAGTGTCATAAGTAACAATAACATCTCCACCATCTTAGTAATTGGCTTCTTGTAGGCGACAAGATCAGCAACTCTATCCTGCTTAAATTAAAACTCATTTCACTTAATCATGATGTTCACTTGCAATGGATACCTTCACATGTGAATCTCCACGGGAATGAAATGGCCGATAACCTTGCTAAGGAGGGTTGCAGGATTTCAAATACTCCCTCTTCCACACTTACTTTTCTGGAGTTATACTCCCGGGAAAATCAAAATCTCGGAGGAGTGGAAAACATCCCCCACCCATAATTGGTACAAGGGATCAAAACCGGGTTCGTCCCTTGACCTCCCGTGTGACAGACGTACCCGGACTGTTCTCTCAAGACTTGCTAGCGGTCATATTAAGTGCCTCACTTTCAACGAGGGCAGGAAAACTTTCGTCACCTGCACCAAGTACCAAAATCATCAGGCTTCTCCTGAGCATCTTTTGGATTGCATGGGTCTCTCTAGGGAGGATCTCTTTAGCAATCCTCTTTTAGTCTTCGACTTCCTTACAGTCAACGAACTCGTGGATCTAGTCTGATTCCGTCAGACATGGAGGATAAGCAACAACAACAACAATAACATAATTTTTTATTTGTGCGATGGTTAGGATATTGTCTTTTAATCTATGGAAGAAAGAAAGAATCGTAGTGAACTTAATTATAACCTGTATTCATTGCATCACAAGTTAAGCAAATCTAGTTTTTAAGATTTAAAAATACCATAAGAGATCCTAGATCATTTTTAAGCAGTTATCCTTTATTCTGGTAAGGAAATAATAATGAAAATATGTCTCGAATTTATGTGTTTCTATACTTAATTTTGACTAAGCATTGACATTTATTTGTTGTTTTCGAATTTCTCACTAAAAGCATTTTTCAGATCCAAAATCCCCAAATACCTATATTTATAAAAAAAATAGTTGTAAAATTTTTTATATTTATTAAAGAAGACACAGATTAAAAAACATACATAAAAAATATTAAATCTTACAGCTTTTCAATTAATACTTTGGCAAATATTTGTTGTAATTGTTTATACGTGCTCATTATATCTGTGGAATTTAAAGTCTTGTGGTAAGTCAATGAGAAGTTACCCATGGGTGTATTGGTCTGAAGAAAATTTCCTACGTCTTCAGATCAATGTCAAAATTGAGAGAGTGGATCATTTGGTGACGCAATCTATCGGAAGAGTTTAGAACAAAGTCGTACTTTCACCTTCGGGATGCTCTGATCCAAACGAAACTACTGACTTTTAAATTCACATAGCTAATGGCATAGCGAGCTTGGATTGTCCAAGTGTCATAAGTAACAACAACACAATAACAAGACTCTTCTGTCTGTTACGCAGTACAGAAGATAGCTGAAGATATAGCATCCCATGCTGCTGTTAATAATGTTGGAATTTCCTGCAAACGCTTGCTACCATGCAAAAAAGCAACCCATTTTTTATATGAAAACTCGTGGTGTGGTTTTAACACCCATTAAAGCTATGGGAGTAATGTTTTTACTTCTCTGGTGTAAGTGACAGTGGGTCGCAGACATATGCTGCATGCTGAATGACAAACCTGAATTCGTCGTTTCTATTTTCTGCAAAAAATCATGGGATCTCAACGAATGCAAACTGCATTCCAATAGTTTACAATTCAACTTCAATCGCAATTTAGAACATGCCAGCAAACAAGAAAATCATAGCAACTTTTCACCAAACAACAGCATTCAAATTCAAATTATGTGTGAAAAAATTCTTTCACAGTTCCTTAATTAAAGTAAATATTAGGTATCATTACTGGCAAGTGTTTTTGATTTTTGCAAGAGATTAAGGAATCGTGTATATGAGTGCATTACTTAAGATTTTAGTAGTTAGAAAATACCATATTTTCATCTTAAAATAAACAAAAAAGTAAATATATATTTTTAAAATTACAAAAAAATTAATTAGTTTTTAAATATTTTACAAAAATATTTTATTGCTCAAAGATAAATGAATGGAATATTAAATCAAAGATATGTATTCCATTCATTTATAGGCTAAAAAATTTTATATAAATAAAAGTGAAAAATTACATATTTATAAGGTGTATCTTTAATTACAAAACTATAATAGGACTGCCTACTTGTATAATTTATTCAAAAATTCTCAAATCATATTTCTAGGGCTTCTAAATCTAAATTATTTAATATTTTAGTACAAAATATGCATTGTTAAATAAATCAATATGTATAACAAAAGGAAAGTTAAATTAGTTAGAAAGGAAAGTTAAATTTAAAAAGGGAGTTAAATTAGTACATTAAACACACATTTTTTGTAGAAAATCTTAACATAAACTGTTAATATAAAACAATACTGTAGTTTAACAGTCTAAACTTAAATAAATCTTGTATTATAATTTTTTGTTATGATTTTTGATTAAATAACTTAATTCCTTTATTTTTTCTTATTCTGTATACAAAATATGCTCATATATGTGTTGTTGCACCAGGATGCTTCCCTGTCCCTTGTCCTGGACTCTACCAGGACTTTAAACAGAAGCAGCCGGGGGGAGTCTTCATGATTTTGAAACAGGGACCAAGCAGAAGATCCCCAATACTTGGCTTAGTCAACCCTAAAGGTATCATTTCATTTGGAGGCAGTGCGACCATGGCCAATTTTAACGTGCAACAGCTGTCTTTAGCGATGGATATTCGATTAAGCTGGGATTCGAACTCTCTACCTTCGGATAATGAGGACAACCTAAACCAACTAGGCCATCACGTTCTTTGCTCGTATATATGTTCTCATTAAATAAGTAATACTTTTACAAGTGCTTCATAAAAATTTATCTTTTCCTTGAAATTAAAATTTATTATTTTTAGAGAAATCTAGCCACATATAATACATAAATTGTGAAAGAAAAATAACCACTAAATAAACTAATTTGCATTATACGTATTCATATCTTTCTGACTGCATCAGAAAGTTGATTTTAAAATGAATTTATTTATATTTCTCAGAAAAAATTATTTTATTCAGATCAGAAACTTACGATAAAATTAGTAAAGAATTTCGGTTGAAAATTCTCTCTTCTCAATTGTTTCATATTCATGAGATAATCAACTCATGAATATGAAACAATTCATGAGTCCAACAATATTCAACGGTCATTAACAAACTTCCATTATAGACTTATTCATTTGATCTTCATTCAATAAATATATAATTGTGTTAATCGACTAACTGTGACATTACAAACCTCATTACTTAATTTAATTATGCGTCACATGATGCTAAATAATCTATTTTAATGATAAAAGTAAACTTTTTCTTTGTCGTTTATCAATTAGGCTAATACTAAATTCAATATCTAAACTTTGAATCAAATTTCTGGAGAATTTTTTTCTTAAAATTTTATTTATAAACACCAACAAAATATTTACTATACATGCCTTTTAGGATATTTCTCTTATGAAAACAACAAGGAGACTAAATATATTTGATAAAATTTACATAATGTAATTGCATATAAAATTTACACAGCAAATTAATTTGAAAACATCGTATTTATGTATCTGTTATATAGTATTTATTCATTTTATTTCAAATAATATTGTTGTTCTGACAGTAAGACAAAATT
>JAJQOW010000803.1:40000-81357 GCA_037975125.1 Latrodectus hesperus | reverse complement strand
TATTTCAATCACAGTAGTACCCCTCTGCTAAACTCTACAACCTTTCAATAAATTTGCCAACTAAATTTCCAGACAAATCTATCTTAAAAAACCAAGGCAGCAAACATCCAATTACAACATATCCTCTCCAACACAACATTGACATGGCATTCATACAGGAGCCATACTTCGGCAATGGGTTCCTTCCACGCATGTCGTACTGCTGGAGAATTTCCACAGTTAAACCTTTCTCGGCCATCCTTTCCATCAATCCTGACTGGATGCCACTCAAGATTTTCCTGATTAGGAACATCACAGCTAATGTACACAGCTCCATAATAACCTCCTAACTATCTCTGTTTACACCGTACCAACAGAAAACATTACCACGACACTTACTCAACTCCATCGAATTCTAATCTCACAATAAATCATTGCTGGTGACATCAATGTACAATACCGTCTGGGGCTACACCAATAACAACGGCAGAGGCATCATCATAAATTTTATTGCGGAACACCACTGACACAATCAACTTAATAACCCTGATTCTGCACTTACTTTTTGAATCCACCACAGGCAAATGTTGGCATGATATCACCCTAGTCTCCAAAAGCATGAGTAATTCCTGTCTGGACTCCAGTCTTTGTTGGCCTCAGTTGTTCAGACCACAATTACATCTCCTTCCACGTAAGGAATCACACACACTTCTATCAGACTTAACAGAACTTCCAGACATACCACCTTCATGACCTCAATAAAGCCCTGCAACATTATGTTGAAGAGATTAATGCTACACGCAGCTCAGATTAACTTGATAATGTCACAACCAATCTCATACAAAACATCATTTCCATATGCATTCAAACTTTCCCAAGGAAGATCCGGTCAAATAATATACCACAATAGTGGAATTCTAATCTCCATTCACTCAAGAAAAAAGTTCGCGTTCTGAGAAGAATTAAGGTGACAGATAATTCCGGGGATAGGGCGAACTTCCATTATCAATACAAGAAAGCATCCGCAGCATATAAGGAAGGTATTATCAACGCTAATCAACTTCCTTGGAAAAGATACTGCCCCGATCAACTAAGGCACAAGGCCCGCATGAGATTAGCTGCAGTAAAATTTTCCAATCGCTCAAAGTCAATAAAATTAATAACACTAATCGAAGCACAAGTGATTGACATTTTGGGCAAACTTTGGACGCTGGCCGATTAAGTGTTTAATAATGATGACCCATCCAATGATACTACGGAACAAATAGTCATTAGACACTTCAAACACCCCTATCTGTATTCCATGACTTATCTTTCACCAACAAAGAAATTAATTTCATTATTAGAAGACATCCCAAGAAAAAAGCCCCTAAACGAGACCTCATTGACAATACCGTTGTTAAACTAGTTGATAAAGTCTCATCCGAAAACTTATTTTCACTCTCTACAATTGATGCTTGCAACTATAACTTTTCCCAAATATCTTTAAATTGGCACAAGCTATTCTTCTCCATAACAAAGACCAATACCTAACCTTAACCACTTCTTACAGGCCCATTTGTCGCTTGGTAAACAAAGTCCTTGAAAATCTAGTTATCGATAGACTCAATATCCACCTTCATCAAAATATAATTAGCATTAATCAATTTGGTTTTCGAAGACGTCTCCTTCCATTGATCATTCAATCAATAACCTTCTCCAAACAATACATGAAACTAGCTCAAAACCACTATATGGCAGTTGTATACCTGGATCTTCAGAATGGAGTGGATATATCTGGTCAGAACAGTCGAAATCCATTATAACGGTGGTATCTTGAAAAGATATATAAACAGAGGCTGCCCACAGGGATCTAGGGTAGGTCCAGCTTTATAAATCTTCAGGCAAGTTCACCCTCCCAGGTTCTACCCACACAAAAATACAGGCATATGCAGATGATGTAATTCTCATAGTCAACGCTATAATCAAACAATTAAAGAAACCCCAAGATTCCCTCAATGGCTTCCTTAACCTTTGTACTTAACATAAGCTTAAGATCTTCATTTTTGAGACTAAGTCCGTGTTTTTCAACAAACAAGAAAATTCTATCCTGTCCAAGATTCTTCATCAATGGTAATAATATATCCCTAAATGCACCATAATACAATATCTAGGAGCTAAATCGACAACGAACTCTTTCATCCCACATCTTCAACAGATCAAGAACAAGGTCATCTTTATTGCAACCAAGTATAAATGCATGACTGGCAATAATTGGGCACTTAAGGCAAAAATGTTAAAAATCATTTACAGCAGTTATCGAAGAAATTATAGACTATGATACACCATTTTGGGCCCTGCCTATGACTACTCGCAAGATCAGGCTCTTCCCGAGCCTTCAGTGACAATTTGCACTCTATCAGCAGAGCCTTCCGAACTACCACGTCGCACGTCCTCTGCGTTATTTCCGGCATTCTACCATTATACATAGTGGCAAAAATGAAGGTAGCCGAAATACGCATCTTAAGACTACAACAGGATTAAATATTTAATCACCAACATATACAATAGATCAATTATAATATGGAGAATACCACCATCTCTCATCCTAGGAATATTTACAAAAGCCTACTTTACTTCCAACAAACCTACTCTAGTACATAATGATGAAATTACATATTACATAATGATATCACAGATAGGTCCAAACTAAATGGTAACGTTAGCAGGGCCTTCGTCTGGTTCAAGGGTGAAGTGATGGCGAACTGGTCTCAAAGACTTCACCCAAACAGCGTCTTTGAAGCAAAATCCCTTGCGATCCTTCAGGCCACTGACTATGCACTTAAGAATCAATTCAGCAGCTTTACGATTTTAACAGACAGCGAATCATGAATAGCAGCAATGCTGAACCAAGAACATCGAAGTCTCACCATCCAACTGATTCAAACCGGCCCCTGATACCTCAGCTAATTGTTTCATTCAGTGGATTAGAACCCATAATGATCTTGGAAATGATATGGCCGCAACCTTGCCAAAGCTGCAACCTCGCAATCGGAGTTTCCCAATGAAGTTAAATGGCCAAAATCCCACCTCACCATAACATTCGGAAACTCGCTCAGTGGACAATACTACGGAACACTATCCACCGAAGGTAGAAGAACTTAACCTCTATCCAGAGGTTTCAACCGATAGAGAATTGTCAACCCTCTTACCACACAATACCTTACAGGCGACACTGCCTCTGAACATTTTAATAGATTCGGGAGATCTTCGAACATTTGCGCCTGCCACAGCTTCGAGGATCTGGACCAGTACATCTTCGACTGTACATTAACTTCAAAATGTGCATGTCAGGAAACCAGAATCAATGATCAACACTGTTCCACTCCATCGTTGTTTCATCAGTTCACCACACTTAATGCACAAAATCATTTGTACTAAACTTCCTGAATCGTATTGGCCTGGATCTGTGCAAGGCTTCCCCTCCGACACAATAACATCCAACTTCCTAAGGACATTCCACACCTCACCTCTCAGAACTGAATGCTGTTCTCTTTCTGCTTCAGCTTTAGAACTCTTCGACTCATACAGACTTCGATTGAATTTTTTAGAGAATAAAGATTATAAATAAGCAATCGTAAAATATGGAGGTGTCACATAAGGCGGCTCAGGTTTTAGAATATAAAAAATTAAGCTTCCACAAAATAACTCGAATAATGCTTTAGTTCAACATTTCCAGAACTATCTCGGACGTACCTGAGCCGCTCACCAACCCAGAAGCGAAATGGGTGGTACCTTCTTCGGCTACTCCGCCTGAGTGCCGCCTGGACAGAGCCAGCTGGAGGTGGAGGTGGCGCAACCATTGGAGGAGGAGGAGGTGGCGCAACCATTGGAGGAGGTGGCGCAACTATTGGAGGAGGAGGAGGAGGAGGTGCTACCATTGGTGAAGGAGAAGGGGGAGAAGGTGGCGAAGGAGGTGAAGGGGAGAAAGTGGCGAAGGAGGTGAAGGGGAGAAAGTGGCGAAGGAGGTGAAGGGGGAGAAGGTGGCGAAGGAGGTGAAGGGGGAGAAGGTGGCGAAGGAGGTGAAGGGGGAGAAGGTGGCGAAGGAGGTGAAGGGGAGAAAGTGGCGAAGGAGGTGAAGGGGAGAAAGTGGCGAAGGAGGCGATGGAAAAATAAACCTCCTTGGAGGTGAGAATACTGGAGGTTGATCTGCAGGCGGAGGTGGGCTGTAATTTGGAGGTGGAGATGGACTTTGAACTGGAGGGGGAGGAGGTGAGTAATTAGGGGGAGGTGGAAGTGGAGGAGTTGGAGAAGGTAGATTTGGCACTGGAGGAGGTAGTGGTGGAGATGGGAGTGGAGTAGGAACATATCTTCTTAAAATAACTCGATGTTGATTCATAATAATCGCCCTGATGGTTGCTGCTGGGAGGCGCCGCCTTCCTGTTTTAAAGAAGATATTAATTTAGTATTCGTTTTCATATTCCAAAAATTAACGTTTCCTGTATTGAAATTAATCATGTACTTTAAATTTCTCATAACAGTGAAATGTACAGAAATCACATAAATGATTCATTTGTTTTGAAAAGGCGTATTTCCGAAATAACTATTTGAACACATGAGTGAGATGTAAAAAGAACTTAAGAAGCCTGTACTGTGTATGAATGGTGATAGAAAGAGTCGTTTAGCTTTCACAGCTGGTGAAGTAAAATGAGGTAATTATCAGTGGAATATGGAATATTTCGAAGATACAAAATAGTTTGCTTATGTTTATTTGTATATTATAGCTGTGCAATGTATTTCTGAAAAAATTATGAATATTAATTATTTGTTTAAATTAAGCATTTTGTGATGGCATCGGCAGTTTCAAGAAACTAATTACCACAAATGATTGTGAAATTCAATGGCACAATGTCCTGCTTAAGACAAACTGCGCCACAAAGACCGGTTAAATAAAATTTAGAATATTGTTGTGCAATGAAAGAACTAAAATATGTCAATTTCAAGATCACTATTTACAATAAATCCAGAAGAATTAATCACTACAAAATATATGGAACACGCTCGATTGTAATCTGGATGTATCATGTCACAAGAGGGGCAAATTATGAAAATTTGTACTCTCTCTCTCGTTCTTTTCATATATTCCTCATATGTATACATGTAACATTTTTGAAATACAGCCTTTTCAAAATGAACGATCATGTACGCTTACTCTTTATAATTATAATCGGTTAATTAAATTTCTCAATATGTCCTCGATTAATATAATTTATTTTTATTTAAATCATTGTGCTTTCAATTTCTCTCCACGGAATAAATAGATGATTTACTTGTTTAATCAAACGAGATGCATTTGTTATTTTTCAAGTAATATAGGAAACATTAAATTTCCAATTTACAAAGTTTACTCAACTGCTTATAAGTGTTGGATTCTGGAAGCCTAATTATAGAAGCTCTTCTGTATGCTCTTGGAAACATTTGTGTGAATCGAATCTTCATACTTCTTACACTGCTAACAAAATAAATTCCCAGTAATTTTGAATTATCGTTTAAATATAAATTTGTAGCACTTTTCACTAACTTCCATATAAGCTCTAAAAGATCCTAAATAACATTTAAATTTCATGTGGAAATATGGTCTAAAATAGATGCCGGCATCACTTTGTTGATAGAATCTCAATGGTTTTTTAGTCCTTTTTTAAACATTAGGTTGGAGAAAAAACCTTCATTTTTTCGGTTGATAGATGTAATGTTCGATACTTCTAAATGCTTGTAACTTGCATGTATGTATGTAACTTGCAGATTAATTTTAGCTCCATTCAAGACCAGTATATTTTTACGTAATTTTTCCACCTCCACATTCAATTATATACTTTTATCATATGTTAATAGGCAAGTTCATATGCTATGTAACTTGCACATTAACTTTAGTTCTTTTCATTATCACCAGTTTATCTTTACTTTCTTGTTCCACGTCTACATTCAAGAATACTTTTATGTTAATGGGCAAGTTCATCTGCTATGTAACTTGTACATTAACTACTTCTTTTCATGACCAGTTTATTTTTAAGTAATTTTTCCTTATCCACCTCCTCCTCTACATTCAAAATTATACTCTTATGTTAACGGGTAAGTTAATGTGCAAGTTACATAGCATATGAACTTTAGTTCTTTTCCACTGACCACCAGTTTATTTTAACTTAATTTTTCCACCTCCACAGTCAAGAATATATTTTTATGTTATAGGGCAAGTTGATATGCTATGTAACTTGCTCATTAACAATAGTTCTTTGCATGATCACCAGTTTATTTTTACTTAATTTTTCCAGTTCCGACTCCACATTCAAGAATATACTTTTATCTTATGTTAAAGGTTAAGCTCATATGCTATCTAACTTGCACAGTAACTATTTCTTTTCATGACTAGGGATGGGGCTTTGTTACTTTTCCTGTACTTAGTACGTACTGAGTACAGTTATTTTTAAAGTAACAAGTATTTTACCGATTACATTTCATACTTGTTAGAATTTTGTTTGTACTGCCATCTATTGGATTAAAATATGACAAATGTTTTTAAATTTTATAAATAAATTGAATAAAAACTAAATTAATAATAAATAAATTAATAATTAATTAAAACTAAATAAGTAGATCAATAATATTGGATATATAACCATAAAATTAATTAATATAATTAATGTTAATTTAAATTATTATCATTTATAAATAAGCATTTACTTAAATAATAATAAAAAGATCTATAAAAAATAATTCTAATTATTTATGCAACATTTCAGTAATGGTAAGTTTATGTTTTTCCTGTAATGCTTTAATTTCTAATATGAGGCAAAGAAATATAAGTTGTTTATCTACAAACCGTTTTTTTTTTTTTGTAAAAAATTGTAAATTTCTAAATCTTTTTAAACGTAATTCATTCAATATAAAAATCATGACATTTTATTATTTACATTTTCAGAATTTATATCTGTTCTAAGTAAATTTTCCAATTACTCAATCGTTATTTTCAGACTTCCAATGTTAATTAAAATATAAAATTCGATGAGATAATATAATTTCAATTTTTCAACCTAATCAGCTGAATTTTTTATTAGCATTTAGTAAGACTTTCCAATTATGTAAATGAATTTTTATAATTAACTTGTAAATATTTTGCAAAGAATTGTAAAGTGGGAAGTTTAATCAATTACAAAGAGGTTTTATTTTAAGTTAAACAAAGAGGTTTTACTTACAAAAATACAGCGATTAATCAGAAAAATCAACTTAAATTTAATTTCCTTTATTTTTCTATAATTAAACAATAACGAGACAAGCAGAGTAAAATTTTTTTATGTACAATAGATAATAATTTTTATTATAAAAGATGTTTACTTGTTTAAATTTTTTATGTAGTAGATAAACCAGTTTTTTCTAAAATAAAAATTGCATTAACTCACATATTTTGTTTCAGATTCCTGAAACTTAATTTATGGTTAAATAAAGTAGCGTTTCAATTAAAACTATTAATAATGTTTAAGTACACAAAATTATTTTATATTAGATATAGTTGCATAAAATTTCAATAACTATCAAAAAATATAAAATACTTTTACCAATAATCTAAATGTTATAATTTATTAAGGTAAAATATTGAGGAACAACGTTTAATAAAAAATGGAGGAACAAAAATACATATATTTTATTTACATCAATCCATAATTTAAGAAATAAACATGACAGTAACACATGATGGTATAAATAAAGATAAAATAAAAATTAACTTAATTAAACCTTTTTTTTCATTTCGAATTTTTAAACTAATAAACTACCTTTATTAGGTTTAAATCAATATTCTCATTATCTGAATAAAAATAAATCGTATGGTAAAAAATACAAAAGAACATTTTTTCTAAAAGTTTAAATTCTTTATATTTACAGAAAAATATAGTGAAACTAAAACATGGTTGAATAAAAAATAAACATATTTAAATGGAATTATAATAAAAAATATGCATAGTAAAAATAACAATGGATGTATGTAAGCAGATTTATATAATTTAAATATTTTTTTAATTTAAGAAATCTGACCTTATTTAAGGTTAAAATAAATATGTTATATATGTTCATAAAATAAAATTAAATTTTTAAAAGAAATAACAAAAATAAAAGTTACTAAAAATTGCTAAATACATAACATATATATAGAATATTATGCTTTTCTTATATTTAAAAAAACGTCATAAATTTGAAAAAGAACGACAATCACTAAATAACTGAAACGAAATAAATGTACATGCTTACTTTATTTCGCAATATAAATTCATATCTCCCTCTCCAACCCAAAGAGATCTCTCAATTCCCAAGTATCTCTCTTCTATTTACTCAGTCAAACCAACAGTCACTTCCCTTCTCCCACCCAGCCTCTCTACCATAATCTCAAAATTCATCCGTTTGTATCGATAAATCGATGACATTACTTGTACTCGCTCTGTCATTGGTTCTTCTGTACTTCTTACAAAAGAGCCAATGACAGAGCGCAATGTACACTTATTACTTTGTAACAAGCACGTACGCACATACTCGCTGATTACTTTGTAACAAGCAAGTACAAAGTAACAAGCTAGTACGTGAGTACTTGCTTGTTACTTTGTAACAGGCACTTACTCACGTACTGGCTTATTACTTTGTAACAAGAACGTACTCACGTACTGGCTGTTTACTTTGTAACAGGCACGTACTCACGTACTCGCTCTATCTTTGAAACTGGTCAAGTACATTGTACCTGCAACTGTCTGAGGATAATCGAACTCGCGCTGACTTTATTACTGGAAGTACTGAGTATTTGGAAAAAAAGTACTGATTACAGGTTGTTACATTCAAATACTGATTACAAAATACTGGTTACAGGTATTTCTTCCCATCCCTATTCATGACCAGTTTATTTTTAAATAATTTTTCCAGTTCCACCTCCACATTCAAGAATATACTTTTATGTTAATGTGCAAGTTACGTAGCATATGAACTTTAGTTCTTTTCATCTGACCACTAATTTATTTTTACTTAATTTTTCCACCTCCACCTCCACAGTCAAGAATATATAATTTTATGTTAAAGGGCAAGTTCATATGCTATTTAACTTGAACCAACTATTTCTTTTCATAACCAGTTTATTTTTAAGTAATTTTTCCACCTCCACACATTCAAGAATATACTTTTGTCTCATCTTAATGTGCAAGTTCATATGCTATGTATAACTTGCACAATAACTTTCTTTTTAATCATGAAAAGAGGTTTTATTGATACGTTGTTTTCCCAGCCCCCGGAATATATTTTTATCAGTTTCAGATGCTTTGAGTAAGTTTTTTCATCCAATTCTTTTACAAATTAATAAATTTGTACAAAAAGAATTGACAATCAGAATTTTTTTATTTAAACTGGAAATACCTAATATTTCAGCAATTTTATTATGCAGTTAAGGATATCTACCTTGACATTTTTATGGAATCAAAAATATGAATATAGATTAAAAGAAAATCATCGCGCCAGTTTTAAACTTATTCCAATATCTTTATAAAATTGTTAATTTTAGAACACCTATTCCAACTAATGTAGAGGAACTTTAAAGACAGTATTGGAAAATTGAATACGGAAAAAGTAGCAAAATTAATTACAAGCTAGTTTTATCGCTTATAATTTGCATGTGCACCCATCAAAATTCAAGTTAGGCTTTGTACACTTGGTAGAAGACTGTTCTTTTATTGTGAAAAATATTTTATGGAGTTTTAATTTAAAGTGACTAAACTTTTAAAAACTACCTTAATCAAATTATTTTTAAAGTATCAACTTAATTAGCAAAATTTTCCACGGACTGAATACGGAACTTTAATTCTAAATCTTAGATTTAACTGAATATAAAATTCAAATTTCGTTGAAAATATTGGATAACTTATTAAATATAAAATATGTTGAACGAAAAATACATTTTACATTTTCATTAAATTATTATGATTTAATGTTACAATGATTTGTTTTCTTTTAACGGTCCAATTGTATTAACTTGATTTTGTCACTCAGGGTTTTACGTATGAAGGTTAATTTGATAGCCCCTAAGTATTGAAAGTAGATTGTAAACCATTGAAAAACTGCGCGAACTGTTGAATCAACATTTTAAAATTAAAAACCAAATTCTTTATACACCATGTAAAAAGCCGCAAAATATACAGTCCTACTGGAAATTTGGATTAGTTTACTGAAGTTTCTAGATCTTCTGTGGTGATTTAACAAAATAACTAATTTAACCATGACCTATTGTTTAAACTCCGAGGCACTACAAACGTTAGAGTCAGACGCTAATCAAACTCATAAACTGGTGAATTGAAGGCCAGAATCTTCATTACTCACCAGCTGAGTTTTAGGTCTCACTAATGAATCAAATTGAGGGATTGATATTCATGTTGAGTATGCAATGATATATTAAGCTAAAAAGTTTTGTTTATAAGATATGGCTTTATAAAATCTTATTTAAATTTTAAATTCTTTAGACGATCATTTTACGATCTTTCTCGCATCTAAAAACATTTATTGCTTTAGTTGCAATTAAATGTAATTACGTATTGCTGAAGTTGAGCGCAATTTTGTACTGGATCATTTAAAATTACCTGTTTATTGAATTCAATTTCACGCCACGAATTACATTCATTTCTATACTAGTGAAATACAATTCATATTTAACTGTTATGATGTTGGGAGATTAAAAATGTTTTCACAAAATCTTATTTTGCAGCAGTGTCAAGTCCCTAATAGTAAACAGTTAAGTTTTATAAAAGTGAAAAAGACATTTGACCTCTTGATCGTAAATTTGCACATTAGAACCACATGTAGAATGATTTTTTAAAAGATCATTGTATGATTTTTCGTTCCCAAAAATATGTATTGCTCTAGTAGGAATTAAATGTAATTATCTGTTGCTGTAGTAGTTTGCAATTTCTAGACTATTTAAAATTGCTTCTTTGTTTTAATTCAATTTCAAATCGTGAAGGACATTCATTTCTATTTGAGATAAATACAATTTCTATTTGTATTTCACTCGTAGTAGAAATGAGTTGATGTTGTGAATTTCAAAATTTTCTCAGAAAGACTGGTATAATTTTACAGCAAGTTAGTAAAAATTAAGTTAAATTTTGCAGCTAATATTAAATAGTTAAATTTTATAGAAATCAAAAGAAAATTTGACTTCTTGATCATAAATTAGCACGTTAAAAATTTGCTTTAAATCTCAGGATGTGAAACTACATTTTTTATAACTGTCAGCATTTATACAATTTCATTGAATCTAATTTTCAGCGCGTGTCATTTTAGTTCGTCGTTTATTGGTAATTTGCACACATATGCAAATATATCATAAACACTAAGTGCAGTTTATACAAATAAAAGTTTTTGTATTGCACATACAGAGTAAATTCATAGACGAAGACCCTTCACACATCATTCAAGGTATCTATGATTCCTTTCATCTTGTTTCCAAATAGATTTAAAAGGCATAAAACTAGCCAAAATTTTAATTACATGTAGTAAAACTTTATTGATATCTGTTAATATTTAGTAAATTTTAACGAGACTAATATTCTCTAGAAAGCTGCAATGGATCAATTTTAATTTAGGCAAGTAGCAAAGTCCTTTGAATTGAAACAAAAGCAAAGGAAAGTAGTAAGCGAAAAAATATGGTTTAAAATAAACAGCAGAACGAATATTTTATGCAATTTTACTGAACATTCATTTTAAAAATTGTAAATTAAAAAGTTCACATATATATACGCTATCAAAAAAGTATTGGGACACAATACAAGTTCATGAAATTTTATCCTATGTAACTTAAATACGCAAATGAAATAAAAAAAGACGTATGACATTTCGTTAAATGTAGATCACACAGTGACTGAAACAAAACACACACACACACAAATATATATTAATGTAATTGTTATAATTTAAAGAAAAAAGTCAAGACAAAAAATGAGCTCAAAAAGTATTGGGACACCGCCCAATAAATAAAAAGCGCAAAAAATTGATAGTTAATATCTTGTTGGACCACCTTTGTACTTCATGACCTCTAACAATCGATTTGGCATGGATTTCACCAGTTTTGCACAAAACGACCCGTTGATTTTGGCTCTCTTCAACCAGATGTTTTCTTAACTCCTGATTGTTTGAAATTTGGTGTTCATTGTGTTTTTGTGTGCTGCAAATAATCCCATACATTTTCTATGGGATTAAGGTCTGGACTCTGTGCAAGAGTTTTAATCATGCCAGGACTGTGGTAAAGGGCCCATAACTTACAAATATGAGCATTATGTTTTGGGTCGTTATCCTGTTAAAAATTAAAATGGCTTGCTATTTCCAACTTTCTCGCACTTTGCTTTAAATTTCGTTTGAGAATGTCAAGATAGATATCATAGATGGTGTAATGAATAAATGTAAGTTTCCAACACCAGAGCTTTCCATGCAGACCAAGACTAATTGGTTGCGGACTCCATATTTAACAATTGGCAGCAAATTTTTGACATGCAATTCCGTATTAGGTGTCCGCCAGACTTTTTGCTTCCCATCTGATCGGAAAATGTTATGTTTGCTTTTGTCTACGAAAATTACATTTTCCTAAAATTCTGGTAGCTGCTTTACATACATTTTTAGCAAATGACAGTCTATGATTTCGGTTTGCTTTGGAAATGTAGGGCTTTCTTCGAGGTACTCTACCATGATACCTATGTTTTCTTAAAACATTTGACAGTTTTAGAATTTACAGATTACCCGAACATACTTTTACATCTCAGTCTTTTTTACTGCGCTGGTACGAACTTATCAAGTTCCCCAAAGTGCAATGTCGAATCAGGGATTTTCACTTTAGAAATACACGAACAATTAAAGGACACATTGGAAGATTCTTCCTCTACGCCAACAACTACATAGAACACTAATTGTAAATACCACGTCCATGTTTTGTCACTGAACATATTCTAGATCCTAACTTGTAAATAGTACTGTTAACATTAACCCAATTTGTATCTCTTGTAAATATGTTTGTATCTGTTATTGTAATTGTAAATAGTTAATAAAGGCCAGGTTGGCCCACAAATCTTCCAGTCAGAGTGAGCTCAATGAAGTGCGTTTTGTACAACACCCACCGGAGACTATTTGGTGCTTAGCTTTCTCCTTCTGAACGACTTCTTTCACTTTTGTTCAATGGACCTTTGAGACTTACAATTCGACTTGTGTCCACTCTTGCTGGGCTGGATTACAGACGCAAACGCTCCACCACCGTATACCTTCGGGTCGGTCGGTGTCTCACAATCCACCTTTCTTCACTTTCAGTAAATATCCTAGGCCACCCTGATCTTTTTTCAAAACTATTTGTTTTAGATAACCGGTGAATAATGTTAAAAACAGTAGACTTACTCAGCTCTAAAATTTTTCCTATACAGCCAAATGATTTTCCATTTTTCCAATGGCTTATTACCAGATTTCGCACATCCATCGAAATCTTTGTTTTTCGCCCTTGCTCTACACCTTGAAACCGATTTTATTGACAACTTATGTTGAAAAGGATTGCCTAAAAAAGCTTTCGTAAATTTTATGTTGACATATTTATTGTTTTACTTGCTTATTTCAAAAGTGACCCAATACTTTTTTGACCCTTGTCTTTATATTCAAAACGCTATATCAAATTATAAAGCTAAAATATTAGCAAAATTTTAATTACATAGTGTATACCAAATGTTAAAGCACCTCTTGAATACTTTTGCTTTTGTTTTAATGTGAAAAATATTTTTATAAATAGCTTTACATGTTACTCATCCCAAGTGTCCCAATACTTTTTTTGACTAACTGTATATATATATATATATATGAACTTTTGCTCGATTTCCTAGCTAAGAATCCTTAAACCACACAAGTTTCATATTAATATCTTAATTACTCCAAATATCATGCTTAATGGCTTGAAAATTTCTTAAAAATATTTTGTGGCAATAGTCCTTTAAGTAAAAATTTTGTTTTTGATAGTGACTATGTTGCCACTTCTTCCCAAATGCGTAAGCCAAAAAATGGCCTCATGCTTATGGCTATTAATAAACACAAAAAAATATAAAAAGCGGAATATTATTTTCGGTTTGAACATACAACTTGTTTTATTTTTCATAAATAACCAGTAATTTAAGATTCCTATAAGGTAATTCCTAGTTGCCATACAGTAAAATGAAAAGCTGTCTTGAAAAACTGGCAATTTTTGAGTACAATTGATTTGTGGAAGTTTAAAGGTGCAACTCGAACAAATTGCGCCAGACGCAAGTTATGAGTACAAGATTGACAATTTTTTTACTACATTAGTCACATTTTGCCTTTTAAAGTAGGCCACTTTCATGAAAGACTTACAAAAAGCCTAAATACGGATTTTTTACAAAAGAGAATTTGACTGCTATACTCTCTCGTCTAAAATTCAGTTTTTAACTATTTTTAATAGAAAAAGCTTTCAATTAAAATAATTTATAAATTTATTTTTAATTTAAAAATATTGACAAAGATTCAATATTTTTGTTTTAGTCTAATGTTTTTCCTGAACTTCAGAGCTCTAATGATCTTAAGGGTAATAAATCTGCATACACTCAAACGTTGTTCAAACGTTCTAGAGGCAAACACCTCTCCTGACTTGTCCCTGATGGATCTCGTGACACCAGTTGAAACCCCAGGTGTCGTCGCGTCCTTCATTACATATAAATGGCTGTTCAATCCTTTTCAACCCATCTGAGTCTGGATATCAGTCGTCTGATGAATTCAATGAAGTATCTTGTTTCGAAATTAATTTAAACAGGTGACTGCTTGCTTTTTGTTCGATTGATAGTCATATTTTGCGCAAGAGGGCTAATGAGATCAGGACCTACGGCTTAAAGTGGATTCCAAACCACTACAACAGCCAAAGCTAAGGTGGGATTGGAAACCAGGAATTGCTGAAACAAAGGGAAGAGCGCAAATCATTCGGCTATCAGCTCGACAAAAAGATTGTGTGACGCACTATAAATGTTCCATTGTTTTTGTTCAGTTGTGCACATTTTATTGGTTAAATTGCTTTAATGTAGTGAGATTCTCGTCTATCAATATGGGCATTTCATTTCAATCCGATGCTTTCTTCTTGGTCCACTATTTCCAATATTCTTGAGGGCATTAAAAACTATTTAGATACATCGCAATATCGAATATCAAATCCAATAAATTCATAGAAACATTTCGATTAACTAAACCAATAGCTTAACTGAATATAAATTTGGTTTACTTATAACATTACTTATGATGTACTATTTAAATTTATATTTTCAATACGCCATATAATTATAAGAATTGTGATATTGAAATAAATAATCTTTTAAAATGTTAAAAATTCTTACTATAAGGCCTGGGAGGCGGCACCGTATCGGGCTTAATTCTTCCACTTCTTAATTTCATGGCAGTTCTTTTTTCCTGAGATGAATTTATCTGCAAATAAAAAGAAATATTGAAAACTATTTATATATAATTATGAAGATTTTATAAAATTCATTTAATTCTAATTTATATTTATAATAAGGTTACAAAAATTAAAATCATACTCTAAATTAAGGAAGAAAAATTTGATATCATATGGGCATTAATAGACATTGAATATCAAGAACTGAAAAAGTGATCTGCCTTGTGAACACATACTTCTCAAAGGATTCTGAGAAGAATCACACATCTTTATTATTTATATCTTCCGACAATTGGGGACTAAATAAATGTTTATTATTTTTTAAACTTAGAATAACAAAGTTATTCTTGTTTCAATTATTTATGATTACAAATTTTTGAATATGCTGACAGGATTCGCAAGAAGCTTTTATTCAAGCAAATTACTCAATGTTAATAAAAGCAAATACATATAAATAAGAATATATATAGTTTATTGAAATTATAAGACTTACTACGATTACATTTACACCAAAAAATGATAAATTTGCAACACAAGAGATCTTTTAAAATCTATTAAGTAATCACAGTAATCCTAAATGTGAGAATCTTGAAATACATTTTATCGATTGCGTAAAAAACGTTTCGATAAATCTTTTAAATTTCAACAATATTTTGATGAATTATTTATAAGTTTTCTTTACAAATCTTTTTTATCGAGAAAAAACTAGATTTAATAAATGACTAAACCTTATAATTATTTTCGTTTATTAATATTAAATGAAGAATATAAACTATAGTAAATATTCTTCAAGACAAAGTTTCATTTTTGGAAGGGAAATCCGATTTAATAAAGTGCAAATTTGATCAATATAGTTTTCCTTATTAGAATTGTCGCCGCGAAACTCTAATAGTTTAAAATTGTTTTAGTACTAAGAAACATTTGTTAATTTCATTTAGAATTCAATTTTTAAGTAGAAAAATTAACTTAATTTGTTAATAAAAAACCTCGCTGTTTAAGGATTTACAATTTTAGAAATAATTTAAATCAAGTCGAATCTAAAACACCGAAAGGAGTGACTTGCAATAGATAAGAAAGCTGAATAAAAGCGTCACGTGGAGCTTGAGTCGTTAATACTACGAGCTCCAAGGAAATAACATTTTACAGAACAGTTTAATCAATTTTCAAGCAGAACTCTAAAACCCCATTAGTTGTAATAGAATATTGTGGATTTAATAATTTAAAATTTCTTTCTATATCATTAAAAGATTTTGTATAACTAGTATTTAAAACGATTATAATTTAATTCATTACAGAATTATTCTATTTTTGAAACTAAGATCTTTTATCTAAGATTTTCATCTGCAACAATCATTCAACAGACTAACTTCAAGGTGAACCTAAATATCTGTTGCCTAGTTACCATATTGCACAATCTCGTAAGATATTCATTTAAATTTATGTAATCTGGTTGTTTTGTTTGCCACTTAACGGTAGTTTTCTGTACTAGAGGGCTAATTAAATCAATACCTATGGTTTAAAGGGGAGACTGAACCACATTAAATATCCAATATCAACCTGGGATTCAAACCCACAAGCTCTTGAGCAAAATACAAGACCACAAACCATTTGGCTACCTGCTCAGCTTAAAACATTTTGCATGGAAATTTTAATTTATTATTGCAATAATAAAAGACCTTGGCCGTTAGACACACTTCAAGTTTATCTTGTACTATGGTCAACTGAATGTAATAGGTTGTTCCAATTTATATTAGGATTGTAGTTTCAAAATTTAACAATCACAGTTCACTTTAAATAAAAAAATAGTTACGTTCTTCATTTCTATTCTTGATTTCTCTCTATGTTTTTTAAGTCATATTTGGAGTAATCTAATTCTATTGTTCTGAAGTAATCACTTATGTAATGATTTTTCTTGTGCAAATACAAAATTTGTCTATCCAAACCAACACTGAGATCTTGTAACAGTTTTGTTAATTTCCTTGTGACCGCATTTTGTATTTGAGGTATAATTCAACTGGGGCCGAAGACTTTAAACTGGGGCCGAAGACAGCCTACAGCCACACTGAAGAATGGTTTGTTTGTCGCTCAACGGTCATTTTTTGCACACGAGGGCTAATTAGACCGGGACTTATGGCTTAAAGTGGATTCCGAACCACTACAAACATCCATGCTCAAGGTGGGATTCGAACCCACGAACTGTTGAACCGAAGGCAAGAGCGCTAACCATTCGGCTGCCAGCTCGGACCACTGAAGAATGGAGTGAAGTCAACAAACCTTCATTTAAAGCCAAGAACACTCGATCACTAAAAGGTATCCATCTTTTTTTAGTTATTCGGCAAAACATAAAATAACAAATGAACAGCTTTAATGTATGTAGTAATTCAGAAACGTATGTTATTGATAACACAATGAGAATTGGTTAGATGAAATGATTTCTTAGATTAGATGAGTTATGAAAAATTGCTTAGCGAAGAAATTTTTAAAATATTACTGTAAACGATACGCACATAAAGCAATTAAACTAATCTTTAATCTAACCTATTTAAACACTTGGAAAATAAGCAAATTCTTAAGAAGGCTAATTTTGGTTTCACAATACAAATTTTAGGAAACAAAATACTGCTTTAAAAATGCTTAAAAAAGTCAAGACTATAGGTACAAATTTTATAAGAAAATCCCGAAATATTAATTCAATGAATAAAGTTGTATCAGTGAAAGAGTTTTTGAATTTATTTTGCAGCTAAATTTTATTAATTATACTGAATTCAGCTATCATACAATGCAGTATTCCCTTAGAGATAACATTAAAATTTGTTTACCTAATACTTTAAGAAAACAAGAGCTTCTCACACAAATACTAGCATTTTATTATATTTATACAATTCTGTTCCCTTCAATTTGAGAACTTTTCCATTTTAAGAACTTTCCTTTAATGTCTACATTTTTAATTAAAAAATTTGACATTTCTAGTGAATAAAGTTCTTTTTCATGCATATATAGCTTTACTCAAGGGGAATCTGAATGTTTTTGCTCACAATTTGAGTCATCCCTACTCCCCCTATCGCCAACATTTGTTGTAATATTTATCCTACATATATAATTTTTCGACTTTACATTTTCCTTATCCCGAACATTCGTAAGATTTTCATTTGATAAGCCTCTTAGCTGGGAGAAGCTGCACCAAAAACAAAGTAATATTTGATGCAGTTAATCTCTTCAGTAATTCATTGTTTAAGAATTCATTGAGAATGTTAAAATGAATGACTTAGCATAAAGGCACTAAAACGAAATCATGAAAGCAGAAAGACAAATGTATTAAAGAAAAATGTTTTCCGAGAACAAGCCAGTTTAATAAAATTAATCTCATCGAGAAGATGTTTCACTTTATTTTTGTGTTGTTAAAGATTTCTTCGTTCTATTAGAAGCTCATAGTAAAGTGGTTTTTGATGGCAGTTGAAAGTGAAGCAGATATTGGTAACTTACTCTTTTCTGGATTGTTTATTTTTGCTTCAGTAAAGCAAAATGGGATACACCAGATTTTGACTAAAAATAGCTTTTGCTATTTTCTTGCTTCAAGGATTTTTTTGACTAATTATTTTCCAAGATCCATGTAGGCCGATATTTGGAATATGCATCATGGGAAGTAGAACGTTAGAACGCTTAAAAACTTCTGGAGTCCAAGCATTAATTTCTGGGCCAGACTGTATGCCTTTTCCACATAGGATCAGTATCCCTATATTCCTGCTGAGAATGACCATACCTCTGACACTTGAAACAGCTAAGAGGGTTAAGAATGAATGGACGAAGTTTTCTGCTTATGTAACCTGCTTTTATAATTTTTGGTAATACTAGTGCTTGAAAAGTTAAAACAATATGTTGGATGGGGCTAAGTATACCATCACTTCGAATACTTATATGATTGGTTTGGTTTGTTTTTCGCTCAACGGTCATTTTTTGCACACAAGGGCAAATTAGACCGGAACCTACGGTTTAAAGTGGATTCCGAACCACTACAAACATCCATGCCCAAGTTGGGATTCGAGCCCACGAACTATTGAACCAAAGGCAAGAGCGCTAAACATTCGGCTGCCAGCTCAGCAATGCTTATATGATGTGCAGCACAAACTCTAAGCATGAAATTCTTCGAAAAATTCTGCATCTAATATTTATAAAACCGTGGATTGAAAGACTACGAGATTCCTTGATTGAAAGACTAGAAATTATGTTTCGACTGGAAAAGATCCTAGTTTTGTTAAATCACGTGTTACAATAGCTTTTTGAGTAAAATTTAAAAAAAGGACATCTTGTTCAGCATATTGTATATTAACAGTTGAAGAGGTGAGAAGTTTTTGTACTACAAAAGGAGATACTGTGTCAAGTGCTGGAAGCACTTATTTACATGTAACGAGTACAGGAATTGGTTTTAACTACGAAAGAATTAGAAAGCACTGGATATTTAAAAAGGCACCGCCCACCACGGAGCCTTTCAAGGGATGACAGCCACTGGCTCTTAAGTATTGTAAAACTTAAGTATCGGCATTTGTAGTTTCTATGCGATTTAAGTCACACAAGTCAGATTTCTTTAAAACTAATATTCTGTTCAATAAAATTTACTTGTAAATTTTTATTAAAGCTTCTAGATTTATGAATTAAATCAATGCAATATCTTAAGGAATGAAACAATCTGAATACCTTATTAGTTTTTCATAAAAATCTATTCTCTAAATTATATCTAGAACTTATTATTTTAATATTAAATTGAGCAAGAGATTTATCATAGATAAACAGGAGAAAAAGTATGCCAAATTTAACAGTATTTGGAAAGAACTTTTTACTATATATTCAGTTAACCTACATAGAATCGAATAAACATTTTTCCTTACAAGCTTAAATTTTTATATTAACAGAAACAAGAAATAAAAATATTCATGTAATAAATTTTAATGAAGATAAAAAAAATTGCTTCAGTTTTGTTAATTTCCCAAATTCAAATTAAGCATTTTATTGGTAGTAAATTATACTGCTGATATTGTTTTTAGCTGTTTAAAATAAACGTCAATCTCAAAATCTAGCAATGAGTAATTTTATGTGAATTAAACTCAAGATTAATGCTAATAAGTGGAAATTTCAATTTGGTAATTTTTCTATTTACAACAGTATTTAGAAGAATTAATAATTTAATGATGTGTAAACTGGATTGAAGAAATTGCAAGAAATGTCAGACGCAGAAGTGTTTATACATTCTACTTCTCATAGATGCAACCGAATTTCTGTATAATCTGAAAAGTTAGTATTGTGTAATAAATATGAGGTATATAGATATGTATCTATATGTATCCGTGACAATTTAGTGAGTATTTTCATTTATGTAAATGAAAATACTCACTAAATTGTCACGGAAAGTTTTATATTTCTACAATTTACAATGAATTTTTTCAATAGTAATATATTTTATTCATATATTACTTAATTTTTTAATGTGTGATTTCTTAAATTCCAAATTTTAGTTAGAGAATTTTAACCGCTCCTTATCATAATTCCTTTTGTTACTCATAACTATATCTTGTCTTAAAACTGTTAAATAACTTATGGTCTCATAAATTAAGATATTAAAGTGATTCATAACTATTTGAATCTTGAACTATTTTTAGGAAAAAACTGCTAGGTTTTATCTTCAGCATTTTACTTTAGTAATAGAAAATTTTCGTTTAGGAAGAATATTTCTGATTTTCATATACTTGTAAAAAGTATTATTTAAATCTTTGTGGTTATATATGATACATTAAAATACGGAAATGTTATTGTGGATAAAAATCAGCAATTTTAACAAATAATTTATGGAAAACTATTAAAATATCTACTTTATTATTTTTACTGCATTTTCCTAAGTAAACCGATTATATTTTATTTAATATACTTCTTTATAAATCAGGTCAATGTTCTTAACTGGTATTACAGTCCTGATTATTTGAATTATTATTGGTAATACACTTAAGTGTTTTCCAATACAAAAACTCTAGAATATTAATAGAAATTAAATTTTAATTGCATGTTTAAAGAAAAGTTAAAATGTTCCTGTAATGCATTGGCTGATCATTTAACGGTTGGTCTTTGCACACGGAGGCTAATTATATTCAGACATGGAGTTCAAAATAGATTCCAAACCACTGCAAGTCTAAATTAACATTAAAAAGAACTAAAGGTCAAATCAAAATTAAAGTTTAGTGATGTATAATATTAAACTTCTTCATTAAATTAAAATTTAAATACGAATTTTTGATACTGGATAGAATGCTGATGTGTAAAGAAATTAACAATTATAATGAATAAATGTTAAGCTAAAAATTTATATTGACATTTTATACGTCACATTGCCAAGAAATATAATTTATATCCTATCCCTAGAAGAAACATTTAAGGGTTTAAGACCTTAGACGAAAAACTACATTTAGGGCATGCATCTTTAGTAAATCTGAAAACTTCGATTTTTTACAAAAGGATGAGAATGCCGTTTTTAAGAAACGAGATATATATTTCACATTTTTATGTCTCTGATAAAGTATCAAGACCATATCTAAATTAACTATAAATACACCAGATGAACATCGCAAACTAACAGAAGTACTAGATAATGAAAATTTATCATACTGGATTATTAATCTTAATTGCAAAATGTTTACAAAGTAGTTATAAGTCCATTGATGCAGAAACGTATATTGAAAGCGCATTAATCAAACTATATTGTAGTCTAATTAAAATAGCACAATTTCATTATAACAACAAAATAGAATAGGACAAAATCCAAAATATGCCCCTATTTCAAATTCAACTAGAAAAATCACTTATAAAAATACATGAACTAAACAGACACTTATTACTGTATTAGTGGAAAGTTATAAAAATGATAATCTAGTAATTCAATGTCACAACTGACAGATGTTTGGTCACGGTAGCATTGTCATACGCCATCTAGATGTGTAAAATATGTGGTGGAGATCTCATTTATATACGCTTTATTATATTATATTTTTTATTTATTTTATTTATTTTTATTATATTTTTATTATTTTTAATTTTATTTTTTAATTTTTATTTTTTATTTTTTTAAATTTTATTTTTATTATATATATTTATTATACTATATTATACATAGGGAAGGTGGAATCTCCCACTTGTTGTAATTGCAATGGACCATATCCCGCTAGTACAGGGGATGCGCTAAAGCAACTAGAATTCAAAATAAATTCGAAAGACGAAACCCTCACTCCAGATAATAGAAGGGTTCATTTGTTATTGATTTTTTTACTCGAAAGCTAATTCGAACAAATCTATAATCTAATTTTATTCAAACCAGCTTTTAAGAGGTAAGTTGAACACCTGCAATATCGAACGGAAGCTCAGATTTCTAGAATTCCTACTGTGTTTCAAGAAAGAAACTGACTGAATTTGTTACAAGAATTATATCGTTTGTGATAAAATAGAAATATAAGAATTATGGGAATTCATTAGTACATGTTTTTTAACGTTTTACAAATGAAGTTAATATCAAGGTATCCACAACTAGTTTAGGAAAAAACGCAATACTACACTCATAAAATTACATTAAGAAGTACAAAAAAAACATGAGGATTTAAAACTTGAAATTTTAAAATTGTTTTAGACTGTACTATGTCATAACAAGCTTAAACAAATAGCTTTAAGTACCTTAATGTTTTATTAAAATATTAATCTTATTTTTAAAAGGTATTTGATAGCGGCTATGTTTCGTACTATAACATTGAATAGTCGCATACATAAGAAACTGACATTTTACAAAACTCGAAAGAATACAAAACAGCATTTTAATGTAATGAGTGCGTAATGCAATTCAAATGATTTAGAATGGGTAAATCATAATTCTTGCCTAAAACTAGTTAACTACAATTCCAATATGGTAATATTTAAAAAGAGTTACACAACTTTTGAAATTTAAATAGTTCATAGCAAAAGAACCATTCCACAATTAATTTATGCTTTGTAAAAACACAGCTCATCAACCAATTTAGAAAATATACTGTACACAAATCTTAAATACAAATATGTTAAAACAAACTTACCCAACAAAAATAGCTATATAAATTTTACTTTGAAATAGGGTCTTATATAAACTTTTGATATCTGGTATCACGTGATTTTTTAAAGCCGATTGAGCTGTTACCAAAGCAAAGAAAATAATTTAATTTTACCACCGATCTGGCTTAGTGGTTATTGTTCATGTGTCCTATCTCGTAACGATAAATTCAAGTATCATTTTAAAAATTGTTGGTTTTAATCGATATTAGTTTTAATCAATATCGATAATTATTAGTTTTAATTAATATATAATTCTTTTTTATGACGTTTTGTATTACATGATCATATTTTCAGAATTAAAAATTAAACTCTAACTTTATTTTGTGTTGATATCATAAAAGATTTATAGAATGAACTTTAATCTGGTTTATAAACATAACGAGATATTATTTTATCATACCAATTCAATTCTATCTACATCATTGACAGTTGATACATACTTCTCCAGTTTCCATTCAAAATCAAAGAAATAGTATCAGACAAGACATGTGCTAAATGTATATACACTGTTGGACAATTTGCTTAGGACGGATCACAAATTGCAATATAGAACATTAAGCGAGACATGAAGCCTAGTAGGGTAAAATATAGTTGACACACTGTTCAGACATTAGAATAAACAATATTTAATGTTCTGGAAAGTACAAAAGCTGTGAAACATCTGAAAGAAAAAAATGTTCATTTGATGCTGCATACGGAAAAATGGAACAATGCCTCTAAATGTCATTGGGCACCTTGAAGAAAGGTATCTGTACAAGATATGTTCACCGTGGAGTGTGACAAAATTCCACACGTCGTATCATACTTTGGACAAAATTATCCAGCAGTTGTTGAGGCAATTAATCCCATTCCTCTGGGAGTGCACGAATGAGGGTCTTCTTGTTTGTCGGAAGATAGTCTCAACAAGCAACTTGCCTCCCCAAAGCATCCCACACATTTTTAATGGGGTTTGGATCTGGAGAACGTGATGGCCATACGAGACGTTGAATACCTTGCTATCTAGACCATCCTGAACAGCGAGTGTTCGATGACATGTTGCGTTGTCGTCCATAAAAACAAATTTATCACCGACAGCACCACGGAAAAGATGAACATGAGGAAGTAGAACTTAAATAATGTATCGTTGACCCGTCATAATCCCATTCGCAAACCACATGTAAGGGCGTGTGGCCATTGATCATGATGCCGGCCCACACCATGATACTGCATATTGGATATCGGTACCTTTCCTGGATATTTTCTGAACGATAAAAAGTACCATTCTCGCGCCAGATCAGTTGGCGTTTACAATCCGATGACAGACTGAATCTACTCTCATCTGAGAATAGTACGGATGCCCAGTCCTGTTCAGTCCAATTGAGTTGCTCACGACATCATTGCAAACGGGTAGAACGGTGCTGTCTGGTCAATGGGACACACACAACAGGTCTGCGGGCGTATAGTCCTCCTCCCCTCAAACGTCTGGCAACAAATTTTTGAGAGATCTGCTTTCCTTAGGCAGCAAGAAACTGATTTGCCACCTGCTGAGCTGTGGTGTGCCTGTTCCTTTTTGCTGATAGGACGATATATCTGTCTTCTGCAGGCGTCGTACTTCTAACACGACCTGCCCCGTGCCGACTACTACATATTCCAGTAGCTTTAAATTACTTCCACAGCCGTGAAACAACGCTGTGAGTGATGTCGAACTTCCTGGCAACATCTGTTATTTTTCGCCCTTCTTCTATTTTTCCAATAATTCGGCCACGCATAAAATCATCTAAGTGATGTCGGGTAAACATGCCAAAAATTTTAAGTTCGTCTATTAAATCTTCCCTGTAAAACTTTGACTTGAAACAACAACTGTCCACACGCGTCAATACCTTTAAAACTTCTATGAACGCTATCACGTGATGAACAGACGTGGAAAAAAAATTGCATACGCATACTTCATCTTACTATATCCCGCACTTATTCTAATTTTCCACATTTTGTTTCCTTTCATTTTGTGGTTGCTATGGATGATAGTGTTATCCGTCCTTAGCAATTGTCCAGCAGTGTATAAATTTAAAATGTTCGTCTTTGAATAGGGGGTGAGAACAAAACTGCCACATTAAACACAAATATTATGGTCTAAAGATGGGTACTTTAATATAATAGATAATTCTTACAAAGAAGAAAAAAATCAGAAATTTTTAAGTTATTTAAAAATATACTGTACGCTAATATTTTCATTGTATAGTCGCTTCTGCTAACATTCAGTATTCTTGTGATTCTAAAAAAAGATCTATTATGTAAATAATGTATTCTACATTTTTATATGTATACTCATTATGTGATTATTTTTTTCAGCGTACATCATCAACTTAATCATTTTAGTTAAATTAAGAATTTTCAAATTCCATTTCTTCACATAAATGACAAAGAATGACTCATATTTAAATGGACTCTATTGATGAATGATATTAGATTTCTATCATGTTATAAATTTTTAAGATTTAAAATGTTTTAATTTGTAACATTAACATATGATATTTTAATCTGTAACAAAACATAATTTCCTCAGTTTATCATCTAGAAAAACTTATTGTTTTTAAGACAAATTGTTAAATAGATAATTTTAATTTATTTATAACCTGTATTAAGAGAATGTTAAGAAAACTGCAATTTAAAATTTAAATAGTTATAGTTTGCTATTTAATATCAGAAAAAATAATAAACACCTATAACGAATCTGTTTTTAAGGTATTATTTTATAAAAAAAATTTGTGAAATGTTGAAATGTTTTCTTATTTGTGGCTTAAGGCATCCAGCTTTTCATAAACCAGGCTCCCAGAGACAAACAGATACTCAAGTCTAGTTTTCACAGAAAATTTGCTATTCGGAAAAACAACGATATCTAATATCTTATGAAATATTCGCTATTTATTAAGCTGCCCTTGAAAAGGCGTTTTGCAATTCTAAATGAGCTCTAAAGAACAGAGCATATAAAAAAATAAGTCATTTTTATCTGTACTCAAATTTGAAACATATTCCAACGTTTAAAAATTGTCTTCAGTTACGAACTTATAGAAAAATGAAATTAAGATTTCACCTACTTCCTATCGATGGCATGTTGAGAAAATTGAAAATACTTTCGCCGCATTAAGTAAAAAATACAAAGACCAAAACTAAAAAATACATATATCTCATTTTCTTGAAAATTGCATTCATCATTGCATATACTATTAATACAAAAGATAGACAAAAATAAATGTAATATTATTGTAAAAGGAAATAAATTTATTGAGAATGTAATATATAGATATATTTGTTATATCTTATATGGTTGCTATCTTTTAAAAAGAAGCAACTGGCCACTGAATTGGCGCATATTAGGGTTGCTAACTAAACTCCATTTCACGAGTCTTAATCAGCTTGCTGGAAAAAAATGGCCAAATGTCTCTGCACTAAGATTAGTGTTTTCACTTTTACCCTCTTAAACCAACACCGTGTGTTAAACTTCTGATAGAATATTTAAAGTATGTGTTTAATCAATCTTTTAATTTTCTCACCGTAAAAAAAATTCAAATGCTAAATTTTTAAATTTTCTAAAATTAGAATCCATTTTTCAATACTTATTCATTTCGGTTACATTTCTGATTTTCGCTAATTTAATATTATTGAAGTACATACTTTCAAGTAAACAACAATCAATAGTATATTATGAAGCAAGCTTTTATTACATGAAGCACTGAAGTACAATTACACAATTCATTTAATAAGCATCAGCAAATGTGCTGTAATCTTGTAAATGTAGAGTGCCAAACTAATTTACCATTATGATTCGCAATAAGTGGCAAACAGTAAAAAAAATTAGAAATCGTTCGATTTTAGCGACTATTTATGTAGATTTAGAGAATACTGTTCAAGAATACAGACTTTGAGTTGCCCTATGCAATAATTAAGCTCCATTTAAAGTTTCTCAGTAATACAAAACTAAACAACTTAAAATATAAGAATTTTTATTACATAAATGAGAAATTAAATTTATTAATATAATATGTACCTTTTAAACATATTTGTTAATCGAAAAGTAAGAAATAAATTATAAATATAAAATTATCCAAATAAAAACCAATTATCTATAAAAATTAATAAAAAAATTAGTTTAATGTTTTTATTTCAAGCAATTAAATTTTAATTTAAATGTTGTTTCTCCACCGATAAATAAAATGGTGATAAATAACATAAAAAAATTGTGTATCCAATCTAACACTCAAGTATGTAAATACTAGCAAACTTCAACTTATTTTTATCTTTATGAACTTGATAGTAATTTATGACGTTCTATTACTTATAAATATCATTTATGAATTTAAAGACAATAAAGTTTGTAAAAGTATTATCAAAAAAAAGAAAATGCTTAAAAAGTTCATATGCATTTTAATTTTCAAATATAGTAACTTATGTTAACATAAAAAGATGCGCAAGTAAATTAATGGACATTTGGTTATAATTTTTTGTCTCCGTCTCTTATTTCAGCTCCATTCTCTTCCCTTCTTTCTTTCTTCGAGCCTCTGAAAGAGAGTTTGTTTCTTAGCTTTTCCTTCAGCTTCACTTCAGTTCGAATTTGAAGTAAGGTATAAAAGAGCGACCAAATGGAAATTCCCAGCCAGCATCCCATGAAACTGCCAATGTAGCTGAATAGTTCGACATCCTGAAAGTCAAGAAAACAAAAATCAAAAGTTAAAGCGACAAATAAAGTTGCCATAAATGGATAAGTAAATAAGAGATTGATTTTTCAATAAATTTTTTTATTAATTCTTAGTATACATATTTTGGAATTCAAGAAGAGAATTTTTTCATTTGTCGAACAATTCGGAAATCAATAGACATTTTTCTTACTTTTTGCTTGCCAAACTGTCACCAAAATGTATGCTCCCTTATATAATTTCTGAATTAATATGAAAGCCCTTTCTATAAACTATAATTTTATTTTACCATTTCTTCTACTAAAACATACAGCAGTTTGAAAAAAGATTTTTATTAAATCATCTATTGAATTTATACTAATTTCCAACGAGATATTATTTACTTGTAGCCTTCTATAAAGTTTTGATTCGGTCAAAGATTTATCTTAAGAAGAGAAAAATGATTTTATTTTCCAATCAGTACTTTTTATCCTATTTACTTTTCTGACGTCATATTAAATTCCTTATAATAAAAATTTTTAGTTTTATGTGCATTTAAATCGGAAATAATTTATCATTATATTCTTATCATGCCTTGTTCATTAAAAGTCTTTGAAACCACAAATTATTAGCTTGATTTGTCACTCTACTTTTCTAAATTTTTGCGTAAAAAAGTAATCTGTCATAGATCTGTGGCTTTTATAAGATTCCAAACCATTAGGGATATACAAATCTAATGTGATAGTTCAAACCAATTGTTATTGAGATTAAACCAACAGATCTGATCATTCGGCTTTTAGTTGCAACGTAGCCAAAGGAAAAACGGAACACCATAAGAAAAAGTTTTATTAAATTATAATCCAATTTAAATTTCATTGTATTTAAAACAAAAATGTTGTTACATTTGTAGTGGTTGACAAAAAGAAGAAAACTATAATTGTTTATATTATAAATGTAATGAACTTTGTGAATTCAATGAAAATTATTTATTTACAAATGTCAAACAAAAGTCCTTAAGCTATTAATTCAAGAACTCTCCAATTCTTTTCAGCGATGTATTCATGCTGAGAAAGCGCAGTACCGACAATTGATTCTTCAAAAATTATAGGTTAATTAGAGTCACACGAAGTACAGTTTGGAAAACCCATGACTCCAATTCTAGAGATTTAGTCTTGCATACAGTCATGTCCAATCAGATTCCAAAATAAAACCAATGCAGTCTTTTTCAGTAAACATGTAACATAGACATATGTGACGAAACACATGGTCTGTTCCTTAGGTTATCAGGCTTAGCTCCACCGCGTAATACATTCTTTACCAAATTGTTTTTATAATGTGTGATATTCACTGCTCAGTTATGGTATTATACTTAAATAGTTTGGATCCTTTTCCATAGAATAAAGGAGATAATGCTCTTTATCTTATAAAAAAGAGAAAGAGTTTTGCTAGCATAGCGGAGAAATGGAGTAAGCTCCTCTGAGTTTTTAGGTGCTTTTAGGAGCCATTTTTTGTGAAATCACATTCGAACACGTAATGTACAATAGTCCCAATCTGACCGCATGAACAAGCACAACTTAGAACCATATCCCTTTTGTTGAGATACACCGGTGTTGGAGCTTGTCCAGAAAGAATCTTTGCTACTTTGTGGTCCTTGACTAGGAAATCGAGAGAGACAGAGGGCTTAAATCAGTATGTCCATTTACCTTGTTCTGTCTCATTCCATTCTTGAATGCCATTAATAAACCTGGCCATTAGTAAATGGTTGCGTAATTTAGAAATCAAGTACGATTTGGGCCATTTTAATTATATTTTTGCGTGTTTGAGCATGCCTTGTCAGCTTGCATTGCCAGTGTGTCAGCGCTTTCGTTTTCAATATGTCCGGCATGATCCAGTGAAGAGAAATTTGCCATCCATTGTTACATGTCTTCACTCGATTTTGAATGTCTTGAATCAATGGGCTTCAGTGATAGGGTTAAATTTCCCCAAAAGTGTTGATTGGCTGCATGACCAAATCACTGCCTGGTATTAATTACTTTTGAATATATATTTTAAAACTTCATCAATCGCAACCAATTAAGGTGGGCAAACACTGATAGCTTCTCTTAATTGTACCGGTCAATAACCTTTCTCCTGTCCATTTTAGAAAATGCAGAAAGCTGCTCTCATTTGGCTTTCTATTTTTGAGCCATCTGTGAAAAATTGTAGGTGAATATCTAGGCACTGTGTAGGATTCGAAGTGCGAACCAATATTCCTTCCATCTGTGTTACTGGGTGGTATAATGTTCTGAAGGAAATTGCAAAGTCGTGTGGGTTATAAATTGCATCCTAGAATATGCTTTTTTTATGCTGAAGAATATTAGATTTAGCTGCTTCTAGTTGAACCATTATATGTAATGGAAAGACTCCTGCCAAGAAGTTTAATGCTGCCGTAGAAGTCGTGCGGAAACATCTGGTGATAGTTAAGGTGAAGTGTCTCTGCAAACTGGATAGCTGTCTTACTTTTCTGCTTGTCATTTGTTCCGCCCAGACTGCTGATCCATAGATCATTCTTTCAATAATAGTTTTATACCAAATTTTAAGAATTCTGGCATTTACACTCAAGTATTTCTGCTGGTTATTCGTCTTAGGCTGTTTACAATAGCAGTTGTCTTTATATTTTGTTGACTGATGTTAGGAAGCCAAGACGGTTTGCAATCGTGAATTATTCCTAAATGTTTCACTTCCTTAACTTTCTCAATGATTCGCCCACAAATTTCAAACTTTGAATGTGAATTTAATCACTTCTTGTTGCTGTCAAAAAAGATGACTCGAGTCTTTTCATGGGAGATTGTTAACTTATGCTCCTTTCACAAATTTTCATACTGTGAGAGTGCAATATTGGCTATTAGCTTTAACTGTTCTTTTGTTTTCGCCAACAATGAGCAGAGCATCATCGGCAAATGCTTTCAATGATGTGTTATTTGGGCATTGCTGGAGAAGGAAATCGTTAAAATATATGTTTCAAAGTAATGGACTTCCACAGGATCCCTGCTAATAGCCTCTGTTATGGTTGCGTAAAACAAATACTACATCATGTTTAATTATACTCTTTCCATCAGAGAGAAAGTGTGCTCACATCTTAAGTAAATTGTTGGGACCGTTAAGCTTGTTCATTTTATCTTGCAGTCCTGGCTACTAGATAAAGTCCAAAGCGCTTTTGAGATCTAGGCTGATTGCTACGGTGTAGTGTTCTCTGTATTTATTTTCTTCAATATTATTGATCAGGTTTTCAAAGCATGCTCTGTTGATTTATTTGCTCGAAATCCAAACTGCAGTTTGCTCAGCTTCTTATTATTTTCGAGAGGGTAACTTGTTTTTTCTACCATCAATTTTTCCAATACATTACCTGTTGCAGACAGAAGATAGATAGATCTGTAGGATCCAGGTTGGATTTGCTTTTTCCCATTTTTTAGAAAAAATATGATTTGACTTTTTTTTATAAGTACGAGAAAAGCAGTGTAGTCCCAGACATCTATTAAATAATATCGTAAAGAGTGATGATGCATCATAGTGAATAGCCTTGACAAGAGCATAATCTATAACATCTGGTCCCGGAACCTTTCCTTTTATAAATCTTCTAATGGCATCTTGTTTTGTGAACAATTGGTCATTTGGAGTAGTATTTAATATTAGGAAATTTCGAATTTGTTTTTGGTGGGGTGTATCTTCTTCAGTGTTATCTTCAGAAAAACAAGAAGTCATTATTTTGTTTACAATGTTTTCCGCTATGACTTGTCTTTTGCGCTATGGTCCTGTACCATTATCTGTTTAGAGAGTTAGCTTGACTGTTTTGCCCACAGCGCGCTTATGTAGTGTGCAATATACTTCCTTGTTATTGGTGTAGCATTTGCACTAACTATTTAACTTCGCGTCTTAGATTGAACTCTTATAAGGAGCCAGTTTTTTAAAAGCTTAAAGCGCAATTCCTCTTGCTGGTTTAGGTGTTGATTTCAAGCGTTTTCGCAAAGCTTTGACTTTTTGACGCAACTGACTTAATGTAGAAGTCCACCAGTTTATATTAGTTTTCGGTTTAGCAATTTTTATTTTTATGTCTGATCACATGGCCATACCATGATGAAAATATCGGTTCTCATCCGATTCCCGAAGTAAACTCGTAGAAGAGATAAATAGAGTTCTTTCTTCCCTCAAGAATTTTTCATCTCTTAAAGCTAACTGAATAGTACACTAATTATATTATATCTAACTTGACTGAGTTTCACTTAGTCATTAAAGAGGCAAAGTCCGAAGGTATTAATTACATTAAGTCTACAATTATATTTTCACTAACTGTTATAAGTCTATTTAAGAGCGTTTTGATTTACCTTTCTATGAATTACAAAATCAAATAGAATGATAAAGACGGATTAGTAAAGATTACTTTATTAGTTTTGAAAACAAAAGTACTCCAGAAATTAAGATATAGTCATTTTTGCATCCATTTTTTAAAATTAATATTAGATACTCTTTATATTAGTTAAAAAATGCCTGCATAAATGACTATTGTTAAAATGGAAGCAAAAATGGCAAATATGATTCTCTACTATTTATATTTAATCAACTAATATAAGGCACTACATACATTTGATTTCGATTGTTTGATAACGAACAAACAAATGAAATTTAAACATCATAAATGCAAAAAACTTAATTTTTTTTTATTGCTTATGTCTAAATAATCGATTTAAATGTATTATATTTTTCAGTAAAAAGTGAAATTGATTTATTTACAACATAAAAGAAAAAAAATTGGAATGAAACGAAATTTCTGAAAATAAATATACTTACGTGATATGAACAAATGCACGAATTTCAGGTTCATTAATTACTGCATTGATAATAGACACCCGTTTCCTGAAATATATGAATTAGTTGCGAAAACATAAAAATTATAGTCACTTAGGAACGTATATAAGTAAATTTTTCACAATTAAAACTGCATTTAAAATAAGTTAAGGACATAGCAAAAGTTGTTTTACAAATACTAACTATACATTCGGAAAAGTAAACTAAAAAAGTCCATTTGAAAATGGAAAATCAAGGATACAAACTAGTTTATAAGGCAAAATAATAAATTACAGATTTAAAAAAAAAGCCTCTAGATTTGGTGATACCCTTTTGCACATTTTAGAATCTGTTGAATTTTATGGATTTTCGAGTGACATAAAATATTTTATTCCATTTAAAAATTAAGAATGATTAGAATATTCACCATTTTACTTTGGAAAAGCTAGTTCAAATGTCATCATATGCCAATTTAGAGAACACATTTTTAATTATTTCTTTATAAGAAAACTTAAAAAGATTTTTATTCTTTATTTTTCTTTTTAGAAACTTCTAATATTTCAAAATTTTATTCCTTCTTTCAATCCTTAATAGAATTTAATTTACTTATTGAAATAAATTAAGAAGAAAAAATTACGTCATCTTCAAATCACTTTAAAATTAAAGAATATTTAAAAATATGTCCAAATGATTATAAGTCATCTGGGTCCAAATTGTTCTCTGGGAAGGCGAAACATTGTCGATTCAAAGCAATCCTTTTAACTGTTAGGTTATTCAGATGGCTGTATCAAATATCGTCTAATGAAATATAAGACGAAAGATTTATTTAAATTTTGAAAATTAATTCACGTTTATTTCTGTTGACTAAAATCTCTAGCAATAAATAAACACTTCGTAATTTCTGGCCAAATCAAAATAAGGATTTTGACACTGCTATTGGTTTTTCAATTCGAAAACAATAGGAAATAGCCCCAAATTGGCGACTTTTGCTACTTTTTTCATCGCCAAACAATTCAGACACTGTTGCCATTAAAAAAACATTTATGTGACGCAATAATGATGTAAAACACTAGAAAGAAACCAAGCTTGGCAACAAAAAATCCGACATTCAAGAAAAATTCAAATTGACAATATCGAAAGGAAAATTGGCTATAATCAAAACAAAGGAGGCCGGATATGGCGAGAAATCTCTTAAAGGATATATCATTTTCATACATTCATTTCAAAACCTGCCTTATTGATGGGCAGTACATATGATTCTTTTTTTTCAGTACATATGATCCCTGTGCATAATAGTTTTAGTTGGGTCAGGTGCTGAATTTCTACCTTTTGGATATGTTATTCCCTATCTGTCTGACCTGCCCTTAAAATTCCAATTGATTAAAACATAATTATTTACAAATAAATAAATGTGATACAACAATTATGGATAATATCTATGGAAATAAATTAAAATCTAACTATCAATTAAATATTTCTTATTTTTTCTTATGCTTATCTTATGTTACTGGAATACATTTGCGGCTATATATTTCTGTCAACTATAACCGCAAAAAAATTGCCAACTCCTTCGTAACCTCGAACAAGTGACGAGGTCAGTGCTCGACTTAATTTCCTATTCTCCACGTCCGTATTCAAACATCCCTGGATGCTCATTAAAAATCGTCAACAATTTAAGCAACATAAATTATGTCAGCCCGACAATCATATTTTAGATCGATACATTTGGCTTCGAACTTACTTTTTATGGACATATAAGCGACACTTTTCTCTAAAAGACTATGTCCTTATCGAAGTCATTTGAAGTATTTAACTATTTCATTAACTATTGAACATCTTACATCCTGCTCATAAATACAATATAGGTTCATAAATATAAAATGAATGTAGAGTCTATATGACTTTTTCTATGTCTTCTGTTGTAAACAATAACGGCTCATTCCTTTTTGGTTTCCAACAGTAAAGACTTAATTAAAATCTGAACTTCATAAATTTTTGAAAATAATTACTTTGATATTTTAATAGTGATAACATTATAAAATGACAGTGGATATGGGGGAGAATAGATTTAAAGACAAAGATAATAGCTAAAATATCCATCGCATTACCTAAAGAAGGTTCAAAGATATCTTTGACATGGTATGTCAGCTTCAAATTCTATTCAAATATTATTGTAGATATTTTATCAACGGTTCCATGGACAAAATCAAATTTAAAATTGCAGTTCATTTATTATCTGTAAACTCGATTTTAACGTACGAGACAGACTAATTTGATGTTAAAAAAATAAAACTTTATTATAAAAATAACTTTAAATAACAATTGATCAATGTTAAAACTCTAGAACAAATGATTAGCTTGATAACGCATAACATCACTTGATATATTTGTGATATCAATCTTTTTTATTATATCAGTACTAAAATCTGAAATACTTTAAAATGTTGTTAATATAAGAAAACACAGGATGTCAAACTGGAAAAATGTTACAAAAAGAATAGCATATTGGCAGAACTTTTTTCTAATTTTTGTGTAGTAGAAATGCATGTCTTGCATTTTAACGCAACATTTATTAAAAAAATATATTAAGTTTTCCTAAGAAAGAGGTAAAGTGAAAAAAGTTTTTTCCAGAGGTTTAGAAATGGGAAAATAATTAATACTGTTGTTGTTGTTGTCGTGTGCCAGTTAAGATAACAATATGGGGTACGCTGCTCAACTTTTCCAACTGAACCATATTTGGTGTGGAGTCCGACTTCTTCAGTACACACATGCCATAGGAACCCGTTTAAAGGGTAGGCAACCATTCACAACTCATTCATACAAGGAAGGGTCAAAGACAAGATAGATAGAGAGAGAAATTACATCCACGCTCGTACCGGGATTCGAACCCAGGACCTCCTTATCTGCAACCAGGCATGCTGACCACTAGACAAGTTCGGTGGTTTATATATATATATATATATATATATATATATATATATATATGTTGTTGTTGTTACTATAAAATGACACTTGGACAAGCCAAGCTCGCTATGCCAATTTAAGTTAATTGGGAGCGTCTTTCGTTTTAATCAGAGCACCATGAAGGTGAAAGCACGACTTTGCTCTACACATTGCCATAGGGACCCATTTATAGGGTAGGCAGCCATTCAAACGTCATTCATCCACGCTCGTACCGGGATTCGAACCCAGGACCTCCTTATCCGCAGTCAGGCACACTGAGCAATAGACAAGATGGGTGGCAATATTTAATGCTTGATACATACCTCGTTAACAGTTACGGTAAAAATGTTCCAGCAAATCTTAAGAAACCTTAAGACAGAAGAAATATTTTTATTGATTAATAAAATTCCTTTTATCCTATTTTCTCTAAAATGCAATTTAACTGTTTAATGAGAAAATACGAATTCTTCAATGGAAATAAAAACAAAGTATTTTTCATTGACACAAGTTTCTCCATTTTTTTGTGTGTTACTTGTCTTCTAAAATAATGTAACAAATTTTAAACGTATTATGATTGCTTATTGTTATGTAAAACAATGCAAACATGTTTATATAACATGTTTCTTCCTATAGATGGTTAAAATAAAATGTTAACCATCATGGTAAATCTTATAATTATTCATTCTTTGATTAGAGACCTTCAAAAATGAGTTATAACAACTTCAGTTGCATGACAAGTCTTATAACCTTGCACTGTCATTGGCTGTAGGGAATTAAGATATCGTAAGAAACGAATTACATAATAATATTACACAAACACATTCTTACCTTCCTAAAAGATTAGTTCTCTGAGAGAGCATGCGCAATAGTAAAGGTCATTTAATTTCTTAAGAAAATTCATAACAATTATTAAATTAAATAAAAATTAAAAATATTCATATAATTACTTTCTTTTTATCAGGCACTTCTTGGGCCTTAAATTTGCAAGTAAATTTCCTAGATAAAATAAAGTTGATTACAATAATATATATACGTAAGCTTGACACATTTGTAATATGTTATAATTGAGTAAAGCAAATATAAAAGCTAGAAATTATACAAATTGAAAACACAATTGGTAATTCAAAAATATTTTTAAATTTATTTACAAATAAATTTGTAAATAAAAAACCTATTTCGATAAATATATTAAGTATTTCATATTTATCGAAAAAGGTTTTTACAGTACAATATTGTCAAGTAATTCTTATATATCCTTATATTGATAATTATGGCATGAAGAATAATATGAAACAACCTTCATTCCCTTTTACAGTTTAAAGACAATCCAAATGTACATAATTTAGGAATGCATATTCCATATCATTGCATAAAATGTCAAAATGTCTACGTGTCTTGTAATTTAAGTTTTAAAGAATAGTAAACTATATATATATATATATATATATATATATATATATATATATATATATATATATATATATATATATATATATATATATATATATATATATATATATATATATATATATATATATATATATATATATATATATATATATATATATATATATATAATAACATTTTCACATATATAATTTGAAAAAATAATTTCGATTTTACTTTATAAAATTATAAAACAGTCTATTCAAAACTCATGTATGTACTTTCGATCAGCTTCACCTACAAGTAAAAGCCTCTGTAGCTTTGATAATTTCTTACTTCCTCAGTGAGGAACTTGTAAGTTTACCTTACCTCGCATATAACCACACACGTCTATTAGACGTTTATTTTGGATCTGACCAACCCATGGGACATCATGGTTTACATATAGACGCCATAAAGAAGTCTATGATTGGATGCAAACTGGATGTTCTTCTGTGGATTACATATAAAGGTAAGATTTACATCCAAAATGGGTAAGTTATGGAGTACAGATGTATGGATCAAAATTAGCTTCAAGATAAATACATGTTTGTCTAATCGACAAGTTTTATATCTATGAAAATATATGGAAAACATTAGACCCATAAAAGCTATGAGATTTCACGAAATACTTTGTCTATAAAAGAATTTGACAGCTTCAAAGCTACAGAATTTCGGCAGCTTTTACTATACACTGGACCTTTGTATTAAATTGTGTACTTCCTCTACATATATTTGAATATTTTATGATTCCACCTTATGCTATTACAATTTTTATTAACATAACTCAACAATTTGCTTTCTTATTAAAGCTGAAGATCTTTGAATATATTTTGTGAAATACTTCAAAATTTGTTCTGGTGAAGAATTCACTCTACTTAATGTACATGATCTTGTTAATTTGTCAAATGATTCTCAAAAATTCAAGGCATTAGATGCTTTCAAATCTTTTGCCTTTTGAAAACTCACATGCATTCCATTACATGAGCCATTCAAAAGTTTGCGTAACCATTTCTAAACTTGCAGGTTAGCTGTACCGTGTGTGTACATTTTACATCAAAGAAATGCTGCAACATGTTGGTTTCAAGTCTGAACATTACAATGGTCCTATTTCAAAATCTCTTTCTTTTTCCAGCTTTAGAATACAAAACTGCAGTATTATATATATATATATATATATATATATATATATATATATATATATATATATATATATATATATATATATATATATATATATATATATATATATATATATATATATATATATATATATATATATATATATATATATATATATATATATATATAAATTTATATTAAAATCACTTTTCCCAGAAGTGTATGTGTTTTGATAAATGGTAGAATTATAAATAAATTTACTATACTGAAAATTTATGAATATAATTTATGTGGTAGTATGCTTAAAAATGGGTCACATTTATATAACAAGACTTGGGACTCACGTTTATTTGATATTTTAAAGGTTTCTTTGGTGTCATCCGACTAAATTTTATCCATTGTGTAATTTAAAAACGAAGTACTTAGCTATCCCTTTTGGAAATGAGAACGAAGTTATCTCTATTTTGCATTGTTAGTTTTTTGAGTGGGAATATTAATTTTGAAATAATATAATAAAAAAATAATTCTAAGAAATTAAGCAATTACTTATGAATAATCATAAACATAAAATTAATTAATTGCTCATTTATTAGGTTTCTTAAATATTTTTAAATACATTTCAATTCAATGTTGATGCGGCGAAAATTTGGGGAAAATTTGAAGATCAATATTGGCGATAAAATATAATTTCTCGTAATTCTGGTATTTTCAATGGTTTAGCAAACCTAATTTTAGGATTGGAATTTTTTGTTACTCATATCTTGGCGTTAAAAAGATCAAAAAACCAAGCGGTTCCTGTAAGTAGACTTTTACCTCGCGTTCATTGTAGATGCGGGTACCCCTTGGTTAGGTGAAAAATCTAACGATAAATATTGGCAATAAAATATAAATTCTATTATCCCTGTTGGCGACATAGTTTTAAAACATGTTCCATTAACAAAATGAAATATTTTATCATGTATCATTTATTTCAAAAACTAATAAATCAGTCAGAAAATGATAACAAAAAGCTGAAGAAACATCAGATATAGCCTCTGACTTTGAAACAAAAGGAGAGGGAAATGATTTAAGGGAAAAGTTCCAATATATATTTCACAACAATTTTAGAGCCCCTAATTCCGCCATCAGCTCTTCGTGCACAGACAATGTAAAACAGCTTAACCTTGAACACAAATGAATTTGAGCCAAATTCACCGTCACTATTGACTGCTACAGAAAACAGTGAAATCGGAAACATTAGTAACTATGTATTAATTTCAGAATTTACACTTATCATGAAAATGCATTTAAAGTTCAATAATTAAATGTTTAGTGTAATTTTAACACTGGACTCTGATATTCATGCCATAATCTCAAAAGCTAAGAGCACAAATATGTATGTAATTTTAATATGAAAATACTTTTAATTTTCAAAAATGAAATACTGAAATTTACTTAGCATAGTTTTAACAAGGGATTTTCTGCTATTTCTCAATTTCCTGAAAAATTACACACACACACACACACACACACACACACACACACACACACACACACACACACACACACACACACACACACACACACACACACACACACACACACACACACACACACACACACACACACACACACACACACACACACATATATATATATATATAAATTTCGTGTCACGATGTATGTTCCCGATAAACTCCGAAACTACTGAACGGATTTTGATAAAATTTTGTAATCATTTATAATATGGTCCAACTTAAAAGATAGAATAGTTTTTATCTCTTAATTATTGATCTCAATATTTATTATATTACATTAGTGTTTATTTATTGGTTAGTTATGTAAGTTCCTAATAGATGGCGGTTTAGCATCTAAGTTGCACAGGTATTCGGCAGATGGCGACGTGTTTATTTTTCTAGATTTTACCATCTTCGAGAAATTTAACGTGCGCGCGCAAGCACGTGATTAATTATAGAATTTACATATATTTTCATAATGTATAATCACACTATAACAATTTTTCGTGAATCATTTTCATAATTATACTTTGTATTGTGTTATTATTGTGCGGTGTTCAGTTTGAATATTTTTAATATTATAAATAGTAAAATAAAATTTTATTTATTACTGTTTTTCTCTACTAATTTTCATACCACCTCGAAAACATGTAAGTATTTCTTGATAGCCTTTAATATTTATTTTATAATTTGATAATTATAATTTTTTCAGCAGTACATTTTGATCTAATTTATTTATTCAAATGATAAATTCTTTTAATTGTTCTTTATTTCAGTATAATGCCTCGGAAATTTTTTTTAGTTTTAATAATTTAAAATTGAAAAAATAATAGTTCGATGTCAATGTTATCTACCTCATTTATAACAATTTATTTTTAGATGTTTTTAATTTATATAATATATTTTATAAGTAAGTCACTGATTACAAACTATAATTTAATATAAGATGAATAAAATGTAAATTCAGAAAGTATTTGTTGATTTGTGCTTAATTTCAAAATTTCGATACTTTACCTATTACTTTTAAATTTTGGTGAAACGTTTTATTTTTAATCTCATATGAATGAACCTATTTTAAATTTTTTTAGAAAATATTTATTTGATTGTACCAAGGAGTTAGTAAAAAATTGATTCAATGTATTATAATTACTCAGCCACTGCAACGCGTGGCTGGGTCAGCTTGTATATATATATATATATTGTAGTGTCTGTTCTGTCGAAGAAAGCACAACTCGAACGAATACAAACATTTATTTAAATTTAAAATTATTAATTGATAGTATTGTATATTAAAATAATAAAATTATAATTAATAGAAATTTGACTATGGCCCTACTCGGC
>JAJQOW010000803.1:0-37500 GCA_037975125.1 Latrodectus hesperus | reverse complement strand
TGATTCTTCCTCTGTTTTTAAAAGTGAACCCGAAGCGTTTCCGAAGCGAAGAAGTTTTAAAATAGAACACGGTCTTCAGACTCTTCGCAATGAATGTAACTTCGGAGACCTCTGGATTCTTTTTGACAGTTGCAGCGCCCTTCAGTACCTTCAAAACTTGTTCACAGTTAGAGATTAAATCAGCATTTCTATCCATCTTCTGCTAAAAGATATCTCCAAGCAACACGATGTTCATTTGCAGTGGATTCCATCCCTCGTTGACATCTATGGCAATGAGCAAGCGGATCACTTAGCCAAGTAGGGCTGCAGCCATTCTCCATATTCTGACACAGCCTTAACCTTTCATTACCTTAAAAGGGGAGGAAGAACCTATTCATTATGCACAAAATGCCGAGCCCAACAAGCCTCCCCTGAACATGTTCTTGACTGCATGGGGCTCACCAAAAAGGACCTTTATTCTTCCCCCCCTTTTTGTATCACATTTTCTTCAGGTCAGTGGTCTTATGAATTTGTCCGACTTCGTCAGACAAAAGGAGGATAAGCCACAACAACAACAAATCAGTCTGTTTTGATCACACAACTTCGATTTTTTATATACCTGAAAGATCATAAAAACTAACATAATAGAAAATAAGCATTGTGAGAACATATAAAAATTTAATTTCGTTAAATTTAAGAAAAATAAATAAATATAATATTTTTTTTCATTTTAAATATTTGCATTAGGAATTATAAGTCAGTTTTGATGGCATAACTTTCACGCTATGTTGAAATAAAAAAAACCTTTAATTAGGGCAGCACATAAAAATTTAATTTTGGAATCATTTTATATTATTCTTTATTCTGATGAGTTATGGCATGTTACCTTCAGATCAGTTTTGGAGAGATAACTATTGATTTTTTGATCAGACTCTTGCTGTTGCTTATGACACTTGGACAAGCCAAGCTCGCTATGCCTTCGGTTGTGCGAATTAAGTCAATAGAGAGCGTCTTTCGTTTGGATCAGAGCACCACGAAGGTGAAAGTACGACTTTGCTCTTTTTAAGGTGCCTCGTCATTTTGAACCACGGCCAGGTCACGAGGCCACACCTGAGTTGGCACCCTCCTCTCCACATCCACGCCACGCCAGCGGAAGGACTTTGGACGTCACATATTAACGTGGACACGTCCCCAACCCACGGGGTTCCAGCAACCCAGTGAAGGAGAGTACACCGTAGTAACCCTCCTAACCACTGCCCGCGGCAAATGATGCTTCATTTTGCTGAGCTTACGGGAAGCGGCGTGAAGCTACTGAGCTCCTGGAGCTCTAATCAGACTCTTAAACAGAGAGTGTAGGCTAGATTATAAAAATTGAATAAAAATGTGTTAAATAAACTTATAATGTTATATTTTATATCGTTAAGAAATATAAATTTGCTGAATTTATTATGAATTATTATTTTTAATATTAAGTGACTTATTCCTAATTTTTAATATGTTTAAAATTTAAGTTATATTTAGGTCAATTATTTGGTCATTTATTCAGCCTTTCATCCCTTCTTTGGGTCGATAAACTGAGTACCAAGCATGCTTGGGAACTAAACACTGGGAGTTTCGTATTAGGTTGACTACCTAATTGGGACTCATGCTTCGCTCGGCAATGCCCTTGGTCATGAAAACAGTTATGGAAAAAATATGCTATCATGCCACGGAGTTTAGTTTAGATTTGGCCAATTTTGGATTTTTTATCTACAAGATACAGTAAAAACCATTCAGTTTAATAAGAAATGTATAGGAAAACAAATATTTTTCATAATTTATTTTAGCAAAAAGTAATTTCTTGAATTTAATTAATCTCAATTTAATATATTTTCTCATTTTAACTATATTCGGTATTGGAGGTGTACTACCATGACTGTTGTTGCTGCTACTTATGACACTTGGACAAACCAAGCTCGGTATGCCTTGGCTATGCGAATTTAAGTCAATTGGGATCGTCTTTTTAATCAGAGCCTCATGAAAGGGAAAGTACGTCTTTGCTCTTTTTTCAAATCCTCCGATAGATGGCACCACCAGATGATCCACTCCCTCAATTTTGACATTGATCTGAAGGGGAAGGGAATTTCCTTCAGACCATTGTACCCATGGTAACTGCTCAATGACCGACCACACGACTTTCGATTCCACAGATTTAACGAGTACGTAAATCGCATGTACTCGGTGGGTCTTTGGCGTCATTGGGAATTGAACCCTGAACTTCTGGATGGAAGACCGATACCCTAACCATTGGCTACCACAACCATTACCATGACTATAAATTGCAGAAATAACCATTGAGCAATGTTATCTAGAAATATTTTGTATATTAATGCAAAGCATAAAATTTACCAATTAATGAACGCATTTTCACTTAGCATTTTTCATCGTAATGTATTTGCAGGTCCTTTATTGTCAATTTGCCCGGATAAAAAAGCGGATGTTATAAAAAGAAAGAGTCATGATTGTGAATTAAATTGCAAAAATGAGTGCATGTAAGTATATTTCAGAAAATATCAAGTTTATTTATTGCTAAACTCATGCACATTTTAAATAATTTACTGCTCAAATTAACAAATGCACGTAATATTTTTAAAATCTTTGCAATGTGGTTTTACAATTTTATGTAAAATAGGAGATCATAATATGGTTTTTTAAATAAATTCATAAGAATTACTTAAATGCATTTAATTTTTTATTCCTTATATTTAAGTTGAAAATTTATTTATTTCTTGAGAATTTTCTGCATAAAAGGACATATATTTCTTAACCAAGAAGGAGAAAACCTGTAAATTTTATTCGCAAGAAATTAAAGTATTAGAAACGGATAATGCATTTTCACTTTAAAATCAGTTCGTTCAAAGCAAAATTTTGGTACGCAGTCTTTTTCTGAAGATAATTTATGGAACCTATGGTTTTAAAAGGATTTGAGGATTTAAATTTGTTTTATAACATATTGTTAATGTATCACGGAATTAATCAATTAAAAGAATAAGGATTAAAGAACTTTGTATCTTAATAACTGCAGATTAAAACTTAATTATCAAATTATACACAAGTTGAAATGTTCTTATAGATATGATTTTCTGATAGATTTATGTTAATTTTTCTAAATAAGATATTCTCTTATGAAAGGTAAAATATTGATCTTCTAAATGAAACCATTTAAAACTTTTTGATTTCCAGTTCGATTTTGATTGGTTATTGCAATATGCATCTTATCGGAATTATATTTAACATAGGTTCTTTAAAAAAACAATTATTTAATGAACGTAGTGTGTTTCGATATCAAAATTTAATAAGTTTTAGAATTAGTTCAAACACTAACATTAATCAAACTATTAAATGTTTACAAGCGTTAAATAACAAATAATGATAACGTAAAAATATTTAATTAATATATTAAATTTTTATCGAGCATTAACGTTTTTGTGATCTTTTGCTGTCGATTGAGGAAGCGAAACTACTGTGTAAATAGTATTTTGCGCGTGGAGACTGTTTATATATATATATATATATATATATATATATATATATATATATATATATATATATATATATATATATATATATATATATATACATATCTATAGGAAATTAAAAAGAAATTGTAAATTATCAGTACATACAAGTGTTTTCTATTCATGTAGTTTCGTATTTGAATTTTTGGCTGGGAGTTAGTAGTATATTGTTTCAGCAATTTTAACACACTTCACCTTTAAAAACAAATCAATGTGATTTAAGTAATTTGAGCATTTTCTAATATATGGGTATTAACTATAATATGGGATTAAGCATCTGTTGTCCGACCATCTCGGTTCCTAGCAAGTACATGCATTCAGAACTTTTCACTGGAGGAAGAATAGTGTGGCAGCACTATAAAAGTTAAAATTTAACTTTCTCTGTGTGGCAACAAAACTTCTTAGATTTTATTTCTGAAAAATAAAGCACTATTCTTGTGCTCATAAATAAAGTCGATTAATTTATCTGCTTTTGCAAATAATATAAAAATTTATTTCTAATATCATCGTGCTCCACACCCTCAAACTAAATCTACTGCTTTATATTACCCCCATTCTCTCGATCATTACATACGCATATTCTGCCTGGTGAGCACTTTCAACGACTGACATCCTACTTGTCAATACATTGCAACATAAAATGTTACGAAGACTGTTTTAATGCACCGTATTGTATGTACCTCGCAAATATTAGAAAATATCTACAACATGATTATCTAATGGGGCATAACCCTAAATCAAATATAAAACCTTATAAATATGCGTGTATAACATTACGCTAATAAATCTATTACTGCTAATAATGATTATCAAATCATCTTAATAATAACAAAATCAAATTTTAAATATGCTTACACTAAGCAGGTTTTTAATTTTTTTTTTTTATCAAACGACATACTTAAACAGGAGAGGACAAAGAAAGGACAAAACATGGAACAAAAACATCTGCATTGCTCGGCGCAGAATCATATTTTGATGTAAAATCACATATTCGTATGGTGCGCCATGTATAGACTTATAACTGCAATAGCATCCAAGTGCACAGCTGGAAATTTACAACATCTTTTCGATGCTGAAACTGGATTCTGAAGTCAGACCTATTGCAGATTTCTTTTGTACTGAAGCAATAATCTCCCAGGCTTTTGCCTGAATTTTGCCACTATCACACCGTATCAATTTAAGTTTCACCGCACCAATTTCAGTTCAATTTCAGCTTTTAATTATCAAGTAACTATTGTGATATGAATGTGTCGATGAATTCGAATAGATACACCATCAACCAATTCAAAATTAAGTCAGTATGTGTTTTAGAAAGCTTATTAAATAGTTGACAATAACTCTTTCTAACTATTGAATACCCTAGGAAGGCAATTTTAATTATACTTTTTATAAATTTTTACCTCCAAAATTGTAGTTTTGTAATGATTGTAAAAATTTGCTTCGTCCACATAACATATAAAATTTTGTTTCAACCATCTTTGTCGCAGCCGTTGCATTGTGGGCGCGTCCATGTGTCCATCAACTGGGATTTCTCTGTCCAATTACCATGACACTCGTAAACTCGTCTGCTGTAACTGATTTCGTTGACAGTGGCATGGCATTTTCTGCAATTACAGGTGTCCTCTGTGATAAGGATAAACTTTCAACGATTATTTTTCAAGCATCACTAACGGTGCGAATATTGCCCACCTTGCCGATTTACCTTATATCTTATCTGACCTGCGCTGGAGAGCTGCGCATTTCACTACATTTGCATAACTCGGTGAGGTGCCTTTACCCGGATACAGACAAAATTTTCTGGCCTCTCTTTTTTGGTGTTGTTATTTCAATGTCAGGCAGTGAATATATAAATTTGTTAGACAATCTCATTTCCTGTCAAAATGTAGGTTAGTAAGAAAATCGGGAGCAAAAACGTGCTCAGTACTTTGGACTTATAATTATTCGTGTAATATATGATTTGGGTCAGATTTAATTTTTTATTAATAATTTAAAGCCTATTTCTTCAGCCTTCCAACGATTGTTCTTCCCATATGACATGTACACTTTAAATGGGCCGTGTTTTAAAATCTCCACATGTGAAAGCTTCAATACCTGGTGATGTGACTCTCAGGTCAATCTACGAGGAAAATAATATGCAGAAGCTCCACATAATCAAATTTTAATTGAATAACTTTTAATATCGATATGATGTGAATCTAAAGATGTATTCGAAAGAAATTTAAGAATATTCATCGAGAACTAAATATCGTAACATGAGACTTAAAAGACGTTTTATTAGCAAAGCAATGCCTAGATATTTTAATGCATGGATAGTAAGCGTGAGATTAGTTACTGAATAAAATTAAGCATTTGGAATCACAAATTGGAATTTGGAATAATTTTATAAAAAGGGATGAAATATGTTTAATAATTTGAAACAGTTATTCCATTTTTTTAAAACCTTTATTAACAGCCTATGCGCCGACATGAACCTCCTAAATCCACAACAAGCATTTTATTTCAAATGTTGTTCTTAAATTGCTGAATAAACTCATATGTTATTGTTGTTGTTGTCGTGTGCCATCTAGGCTGGCAATATGGGGTGCGCTGCTCCATTTTTTCAACTGGACTTTATTTTGGTGTGGAGTCCGACTTCTTCAGTACACACATAGGGGCCCGTTTATAGGGTAGGCAACCATTCACACATCATTCATACAAGGAAAGGACAAACACAGGAGAGAGAGAGAGAGAGAGAGAGAGAAAGTACATCCATGCCCGAACCGGGATTCGAACCCAGGATCTCCTTATCTGTAGTCAGGCACGCTGACCACTAGACAAGTTGGTCGGCTAAAAGCTTGGCTGGCAATATGGGGTGCGCTGCTCCACTTTTTCAACTGAACCCTATTTTGGTGTGGAGTCCGACTTCTTCAGTACACCAATGCCATAGAGGCCCGTTTATAGGGTAGGCAACCATTCACACATCATTCATACAAGGAAAGGACAAACACAGGATAGAGAGAGAGAAAGTACATCCATGCCCGAACCGGGATTCGAACCCAGGATCTCCTTATCTGTAGTCAGGCACGCTGACCACTAGACAAGTTGGTCGGCTAAAAGCTTGGCTGGCAATATGGGGTGCGCTGCTCCACTTTTTCAACTGAACCATATTTTGGTGTGGAGTCCGACTTTTTCAGTACACACATGCCATAGGGACCCATTTATAGGGTAATCAACCATTCACATCTCATTCATACATGGATAGGACAAAAACAGGATAGAGAGAGAGAGATAGTACATCTATTCCCGAACTGTGATTCGAACCCAGGACCTCGCTATCCGTAGTCAGAGACTCTGATCATACGTTATTAAAATAAATAATTTTACATTGAAATTACATTGTAATATTTTGTTCTTGTTCGTGTAAACTTTTATAAATTCTTTCCGTGAATGTCTAATGCTTAAAAACCTTATCACTATAAAATTATTTCCATTAAAATCTCATTCTTGAAAAAATTTTGTAAAAAAAACTGTAAAAATAAATTTTATTTTTACAGTACCAAGTTTACGCATGTGAAATAATTGTTGCTACTTGATACTGAATTCCTTTTAACTTTTGTTTTTAAAGTGTTAAGGACTCTAATATTTAGGTAAACAACCCTGAGAGAGACACGAAGTATCACAAATTTTACTGAAGATAAACAAGTCCTCTTATAACCAACTTTTCTATTAATTTGCTACAATAGCTAATAAACATGATGTATAGCAGAGCTAATCGGGTTTTTGCCGAGTCTTACGGTATGTACAATTATTATTCTACTTTAAATAGGGTGAATTTTATAATAATGTAGGAAAACGCACATTTTGCTAAGGCATTTCTTTTATTAGAATCAAAGAATATGAGGATATTTTATAGCATCTGGATCAATTGATAAACGACGACGTTTCAACAAAGTTAAACACGCAACAATCGTGAATAGTAATTTATTATCAAGATTTGTAAAATCCCCGAAAATTTCGATGAGTGGTAATTGTGCGAAAAAACTGGAATTTTTATGAATATTAAGCATTTAAGGGAAATAAACTCTTCACAATTATGTTAGCTTTAGTGAACTGTGTTCCTGCATATTTATGAAGCAAAATAAAATAAGTTATAAAGCTGTGAGTGTATGTACTATTAAACGCAATTACTAGAGTAAATGAGTTAATATATGTTTTCAAAGAAGGAAGCAATACTTTTCAATTGATTTAAATTAAATTGCTTTAAAAGAAAAAACATGTTTCTTAATTTTATAATTAAGTGAGATATAAATTGTTTGCCAAATTTCATATTGTATGTAGAATAAATACCTATATTTACCAAATGTTATGATGACAGTTATGAGTAAATTGATATGCTAAATTTATTAGCAAATAGAGTTTCATGTTTAAAGAACACTGATACAAAATTGTTGGGGATATTTTTTTTTCAGAATTAAATTAATGAATCCGCAGATTTTTTAAGTACCAGGAATTTTGTCATCCTTTTTGTGTGTGTTTCCAAAATTTAATTATATCTTATCGCTCTGTAATCTGACAGAAATTTAAGGCTATTAAAAATGAAAAATTTAATATAAAAATTAATGTTCATTCTCTTACGCATGTATAATATGGTATTAATGTTAATAATAACGTTAATAATCTTTCCCACTTATAACATCAGTGTGTTTATAAATTAAAGGCACTTTAAATCCTCTGGGACCTGCGGCTTAAAGTGGATTTTGAACCCCTGAAAACATCCACTCCAAAGTTCATCGCCGAATTGCTGAAGAAAAAAACGCCGGCCATTTGACTATTAGTTCAACATTTCAATATAATGGAATTGTCAAGGAATGTGTATAAACATAAAATGTATCAATTTTTCATTTTATTCGATTAAGGATGAAACCATAAGAAAATTGCAGCTCGCTTTTGTTCTAGACTCTAATCTGCACATTTATTTAAAACAGCATATCAATTAGCTTCAGAAAGTTGTTTCAAAATAATTATTGTTGTAGAACTCAATTATATATTATCGTACTCAATTATATAACTCAATTATAAACAGAATTATACTATCTTACCTCATGTTGTAGAAATTGCTTAATTCCTCAATGACAAATAAATAGATATGGAAAAAAATGTAAGATCGAAAAGCTAAATTAGCAGAACAATGTTGACACTTTAAAATTGAAATTGCGATATAAAAATTATGAACTTCATTTGTGAATCTTCATTTGAGTTGAAAGCGTTTAACTACGAATTTTATACTCCATTTTATATGAAATGCATTAGTCTGCCTTTAAAATATTATTTTATTTCTTTTGAACTAAGGTTTACATTTACAGAAATCCTTATTTAAAATGTATTCAATTCCTTCAGGATAAAGAAAACTTAAGATGAATATTTTTAAATGAAAGTTACAATTCTTTCCATGTATATGCATTATTTAAATTTAAAGAGCAAAATATATACTTATGGTGGATTTAAAAATTATAATTGAATCACTTTACATATATAAGAACTCAACGCTTTTTAAATTGTTTTGTTTCGAGAGGTATTTGCTTTACATTCCATGAATGATTTGAAAGAAATGAAACTCAGGATGCGTTGCAGATGGAAATCGAGCATTTTCATCTTCTTACTGTTGAAATGGCTGCATCAGCACACACTGCGGGCCACCGTAAATGCAGCATCCTAAAGGAAGCAAACATTCAAATAACATGAAATTTACAGCATGCCTTAACGGAGAAGAGATATGCAAATGATTAGAATTTCAATGCAGACGCACATCACCCTCTTCTGTGGCGCCAATTTTAAGAAGCATTGACTACTTTTTTCCTGTATTTTTGAGTACATGACAAAAGTAAGTTTTTACAGAACCAAAACTCATTTAATGAAGTGTATTTTTTATTTAGATAAATGCGCGGTACTGGACCCAGTCCAGTAGTATGGAGAAATGCACACACCTTCCCTGCATATATTTCAGAATGGGATGGACAGGTAAGTATAGAAGATTCCGAGGGAGGGACGCGGGTTGCACTGTGTGAATGCTTGGAGTTTTCCAGCGGTAAAACTGAGTAATACGGACGAAGTTTGGCGATTTTTGGCGATTTTTATTTCGCCAAGTACAGGATATCGTCAAGGGTAGGCCGTATCGGCAACCCAAAAACTGTGCCAAAATTGGAAAAAATGGCGGCCAAAAAAAACGGCGGGAGTTTCTGGAAACCTATAAACGATGATGGGTTGGGAAAAAAATGGCGTTAAAAACGGCGGGAGTGTTTCCCGATCAAGCGCAATTACCAATCATTCTGTAAATTTGAATAGTAATCGTCTTAAATATACGTATATTGAATAGTAATCGTCTTAAAACAGTAAATAAAAACAGCAATCGTATTAAGAATTAAGTTTCTATTTAAAAATATTTCAGAATCGAAATTGAAGGGAATGTGATTAAATTAACAAAAATATTAAAAAGTTAATAATTAATATGTTTTAATGAATTCATAATTAATTAATTTTTTTAAAACCTGTGATTTTAAATAGAATGATACAAATCAATAGGACATAAAAGTGAAAATTTTCATATTTCGTTTAACAATTTTATACATTACGTCGAACATTTACACTAAAAATTACATTTTAATATATTCGAAAATTATAGTTTAATTTTAAACAATTCCTTAAAATTCTTAAAAATTAAAACTATTCCTTAAAAATTATAGTTTCAAATTTAACCAATTAAGCCAGAAACCAAAAAATAATTATAATTAAATCTTACCTTCATTTTCCTCTGTATTCCGTCTCATTTTGTGGATCTGGATCTTTATTCAAAGATTTATAAACTGTCGCTACATCATCGATGAAGTCTTTAAAAATATCGTTAAAAAAATCTATCAACAAGTTTCATTTCCGCACCACATTTGCAACATAAATAATTTTTAGAAATTAATCCAACATTCATACACCACATAATCACTTCTTTTTCACCTTTATCACATAAACGATGTATTTCTCGCAAATTCATAGTCTCCATTTCAAGGCGCGATTGATTTAACAGAACGCAGCGAGTTACTCATGCAATGGCTTGCAAATTGAAAATGGCAAAATTCCAATTTTCAATTTGCCGTGATTCAATGTTCACGTGATTCACGTTGCCGTGATTCACGTTCTCCGTGATTCAATTTCAATTGAATCACGGAGATTTAATTTGGACACGGAGAATAAATTTGGCGATGTAAGAAAAATCTAGATTTGGCGACTTTTCGCACTTCGCGAATAAGACTTTGGCGAGATTTCGCGCTCCGCGAGGTCTGTCCGTAATACTCAGTTTAGCCTTTCCAGCTTTCATGAAATACCGAAGCAACTAAATATGTTTTAAGGATTGGAATATCTTGTTATATTTTGCATTCATCTCAATGGAAATTACAAGTTATACTTGACATTTTATATTATTTTTATTTTGCGCTTTTTTCGGTAAGTTATTTTTGTCTTCTTACTATATTATATGTGCTAAATATTTTATGTTTTTGCTTTTAAACATTGAATTTTCCACATCTGTATTTTCCAACCACATCATCTATATTTTTTTAACTTATCACACATAAAGTAATTTATCATATTTTTCCAATATAGCTATAAGTAAGATTTTCTTTAATTGTATCTTGTATTTGTTAAGTAAATATTATATTTAGTGTTATAAATATTTAACAAAATAAAATTTTAGTGCCTTATACATGTTTTTTATTACACACATTAAGCACCACATTGATTTAAATATCAAGAATATAAAAAAACGAATATTCTCATTTTATTATTATCGATTTTTCTTTTGTTAACAACAATGAATGTTAACAATGAAGTTCAAAATGTTTACACTCTTGTAAACAATGCTATAACAATACCTTCCTTAGAATAAAAATACTAATATCATTGTTGACATTGTTTAAAGTTGGACTTAGATGTGCAACAATTGAAAGATGTCAAAGGTTTGATTGTTATGAATCATTTGTCTAAATTTCTTTCGATTACAAGGTTGCTGAAAAATTTCAAGGAATAAATTTCCCGTTATTAAGAAATCAATAACTTTTAATTTCTGAAATTAAGGCCAGATAAACATTTTCTTTGTCCCAAACTATAAAATAAATCAAGATTTTAAGAGAAAGATATTTAAAAACAATTGAAAGTAAGTAGAATTCAGTTAATCTGTTTACTATGTGTTATAGAGAAATGTTACTTTACAAAATAATAATGTATTCTGTCAGATTTTATACAAGATTAGTTTGAAACATTATTATCTTTAACATTCAGTAACCATAGAAAAACATTAGTAGCAAAACATTGTGTAAACTGCATGAATTACTGATATAAAACTCAAATTATCATAAATTACCCATTCTATACAAAACATTTTTGTATTTCACAAACTAACCAATCTTATCGGAACTCAGTGCAACAAATTTGACATTTGAAACATAAAATTTGGCAAAATAATTAAGATTTGCAAAATCGTGATGAATATTCCATCCAAAATATCTTTCGTCACACATGCCGTAATATTTACAATTTTCTAATTAATCAAACAATCTAGTTTTAATTACATCCCAGAAATAAAAACTGATAAGAATCACGAGGAAAATTCAATTTTACGTGGAAAATAAAAATTTTTAAGTCATCCAAACATTTCATTTTATGTAATCTTGGCAGCATTTCTTCGCCACAAAAAAAATTCAGTATTAGGCTTGATGCATGAGACGTCATCGGTGCATTACCTTTCTGAGATGGCACTTTGAAAAAAGAAAATGGCGTCTTAAGAGTAATAATTAAATACTTGGTGAGTTTTTAAAACACTTGGCAACATGCTTTCTTCTGACTCAAAGATATATTAATTTTTTTAACTTAAAATTTTGTATTTGTGATATTCTAGTGTAAAATATAGAAATTAATGATGTTTTCTACCTATAGTTTTCAACCACTTATTTTCTGATCAAGCAAAGCTGACAAACCGGCTGCATAATTTAAAAATTCAATAATAATTTCGCCAAGATCTTTACAAATTTTAATATAATGGAGAGTTATTACAAAACGCCTCAGAGTATTTACTGTTAACAGGGATAAAAGTCAATATATTATTTGGATATTTTAAGTACTATATCGAGTGATTGCATTTGTTTAGTTTTCCAGAAAAAACAACAATTTAGTGCAAAAAATTCTCAGCTCAAAGCTAAAAAACAGTTTCCTTACATCTCGAATTAGAAAAATTTCATATAATTTTTAAGACATTGTAAATGACAAAAGACTTTATCAAGCAAGAAATATAAATTGTTTTTTGTTAATGGATGGGGTATTACTGATTTAAAAAAGCTAGCCATTACTCATTAGAAAGTGAGGTAAAAATACAAGTCCATCCCCATCTGATTTTTGGTAAATGTGGGGTATTTTGTTTTTAAGCGAAGAGTTGTCAATTTAAGTTTTTGTGCATTTAGGATATTTTTGTTCTACGATTTGGATTTTTTGTCATGTTATGCATAATTACTGCGTCATATATATATTGATTATTCAAGTAGTAACACTGTTTCAATTGCTTGGCAATGAAATTAATGTCGCAAATGTTTCCAAGGGAAAACAATAACCCTATTATTTACAATGAAATTTTTACATTAGTGAATACAGTACATAATGGAATGCGGTATTGGACTCAATCTAGTAGTATGGAAAAATGCACACCCCTGCCGTGTATATATTTTATTATTGTATGGACAGGTAAGTATGGAAGATTCCGAGGGAGCGATGGGTCGGATTGTATGTGAATACTTGGAGGTTTCCGAAAGGAATGGATGCTGAAAACACTTAATATATTTTCAGGTACGGAAATAAACTTCTTAATTATATAAAATATTTTTCCTATATAATTATAAAAAGAAATAAAAGTATTCGTATTTTTTATTTAGGTGAATGCGGTACTGGACTCAGTCCAGTAGTAAGAAGAAAAGCACACCCCTGTCGTGTGTATATTTCTGAATTACATAGACAGGTAAGTATGGAAGATTCCGAGCAGAGGGATGGGGTGGACTGTATGTGAATACTTGGAGGTTTCCGAATGGAATGGATGCTGAAAACACTTAATATATTTTCAGGTACGAAAATAAACTTCTTTATTGTATTTATTATTTTTCCTATATAATTATATTAAGAAATTATAGTATTCGTAATTTTAATTTAGATTAATGCGGTGCTGGACATGTCGAGTACTAAGGAGAAATGCATCCCCTTCCGTGTATATATTTCTGAATTGTATGGACAGGTAAGTATGGAAGATTCCGACAGAGGAATGGGGTGGACTGTATGTGAATACTTAGAGGTTTCCGAATGGAATGGATGCTGAAAACACTTAATATATTTTCAGGTACGAAAATAAACTTCTTTATTATATTTATTATTTTTCCTATATAATTATATTAAGAAATTATAGTATTCGTAATTTTAATTTAGATTAATGCGGTGCTGGACATGTCGAGTACTAAGGAGAAATGCATCCCCTTCCGTGTATATATTTCTGAATTGTATGGACAGGTAAGTATGGAAGATTCCGACAGAGGAATGGGGTGGACTGTATGTGAATACTTAGAGGTTTCCGAATGGAATGGATGCTGAAAACACTTAATATATTTTCAGGTACGAAAATAAACTTCTTTATTATATTTATTATTTTTCCTATATAACTATATTAAGAAATTATAGTATTCGTAATTTTAATTTAGATTAATGCGGTGCTGGACATGTCGAGTACTAAGGAGAAATGCATCCCCTTCCGTGTATATATTTCTGAATTGTATGGACAGGTAAGTATGGAAGATTCCGACAGAGGAATGGGGTGGACTGTATGTGAATACTTAGAGGTTTCCGAATGGAATGGATGCTGAAAACACTTAATATATTTTCAGGTACGAAAATAAACTTCTTTATTATATTTATTATTTTTCCTATATAATTATATTAAGAAATTATAGTATTCGTAATTTTAATTTAGATTAATGCGGTGCTGGACATGTCGAGTACTAAGGAGAAATGCATCCCCTTCCGTGTATATATTTCTGAATTGTATGGACAGGTAAGTATGGAAGATTCCGACAGAGGAATGGGGTGGACTGTATGTGAATACTTAGAGGTTTCCGAATGGAATGGATGCTGAAAACACTTAATATATTTTCAGGTACGAAAATAAACTTCTTTATTATATTTATTATTTTTCCTATATAATTATATTAAGAAATTATAGTATTCGTAATTTTAATTTAGATTAATGCGGTGCTGGACATGTCGAGTACTAAGGAGAAATGCATCCCCTTCCGTGTATATATTTCTGAATTGTATGGACAGGTAAGTATGGAAGATTCCGACAGAGGAATGGGGTGGACTGTATGTGAATACTTAGAGGTTTCCGAATGGAATGGATGCTGAAAACACTTAATATATTTTCAGGTACGAAAATAAACTTCTTTATTATATTTATTATTTTTCCTATATAATTATATTAAGAAATTATAGTATTCGTAATTTTAATTTAGATTAATGCGGTGCTGGACATGTCGAGTACTAAGGAGAAATGCATCCCCTTCCGTGTATATATTTCTGAATTGTATGGACAGGTAAGTATGGAAGATTCCGACAGAGGAATGGGGTGGACTGTATGTGAATACTTAGAGGTTTCCGAATGGAATGGATGCTGAAAACACTTAATATATTTTCAGGTACGAAAATAAACTTCTTTATTATATTTATTATTTTTCCTATATAATTATATTAAGAAATTATAGTATTCGTAATTTTAATTTAGATTAATGCGGTGCTGGACATGTCGAGTACTAAGGAGAAATGCATCCCCTTCCGTGTATATATTTCTGAATTGTATGGACAGGTAAGTATGGAAGATTCCGACAGAGGAATGGGGTGGACTGTATGTGAATACTTAGAGGTTTCCGAATGGAATGGATGCTGAAAACATTTAATATATTTTCAGGTACGAAAATAAACTTCTTTATTATATTTATTATTTTTCCTATATAATTATATTAAGAAATTATAGTATTCGTAATTTTAATTTAGATTAATGCGGTGCTGGACATGTCGAGTACTAAGGAGAAATGCATCCCCTTCCGTGTATATATTTCTGAATTGTATGGACAGGTAAGTATGGAAGATTCCGACAGAGGAATGGGGTGGACTGTATGTGAATACTTAGAGGTTTCCGAATGGAATGGATGCTGAAAACATTTAATATATTTTCAGGTACGAAAATAAACTTCTTTATTATATTTATTATTTTTCCTATATAATTATATTAAGAAATTATAGTATTCGTAATTTTAATTTAGATTAATGCGGTGCTGGACATGTCGAGTACTAAGGAGAAATGCATCCCCTTCCGTGTATATATTTCTGAATTGTATGGACAGGTAAGTATGGAAGATTCCGACAGAGGAATGGGGTGGACTGTATGTGAATACTTAGAGGTTTCCGAATGGAATGGATGCTGAAAACACTTAATATATTTTCAGGTACGAAAATAAACTTCTTTATTATATTTATTATTTTTCCTATATAATTATATTAAGAAATTATAGTATTCGTAATTTTAATTTAGATTAATGCGGTGCTGGACATGTCGAGTACTAAGGAGAAATGCATCCCCTTCCGTGTATATATTTCTGAATTGTATGGACAGGTAAGTATGGAAGATTCCGACAGAGGAATGGGGTGGACTGTATGTGAATACTTAGAGGTTTCCGAATGGAATGGATGCTGAAAACACTTAATATATTTTCAGGTACGAAAATAAACTTCTTTATTATATTTATTATTTTTCCTATATAATTATATTAAGAAATTATAGTATTCGTAATTTTAATTTAGATTAATGCGGTGCTGGACATGTCGAGTACTAAGGAGAAATGCATCCCCTTCCGTGTATATATTTCTGAATTGTATGGACAGGTAAGTATGGAAGATTCCGACAGAGGAATGGGGTGGACTGTATGTGAATACTTAGAGGTTTCCGAATGGAATGGATGCTGAAAACACTTAATATATTTTCAGGTACGAAAATAAACTTCTTTATTATATTTATTATTTTTCCTATATAATTATATTAAGAAATTATAGTATTCGTAATTTTAATTTAGATTAATGCGGTGCTGGACATGTCGAGTACTAAGGAGAAATGCATCCCCTTCCGTGTATATATTTCTGAATTGTATGGACAGGTAAGTATGGAAGATTCCGACAGAGGAATGGGGTGGACTGTATGTGAATACTTAGAGGTTTCCGAATGGAATGGATGCTGAAAACACTTAATATATTTTCAGGTACGAAAATAAACTTCTTTATTATATTTATTATTTTTCCTATATAATTATATTAAGAAATTATAGTATTCGTAATTTTAATTTAGATTAATGCGGTGCTGGACATGTCGAGTACTAAGGAGAAATGCATCCCCTTCCGTGTATATATTTCTGAATTGTATGGACAGGTAAGTATGGAAGATTCCGACAGAGGAATGGGGTGGACTGTATGTGAATACTTAGAGGTTTCCGAATGGAATGGATGCTGAAAACACTTAATATATTTTCAGGTACGAAAATAAACTTCTTTATTATATTTATTATTTTTCCTATATAATTGTATTAAGAAATTATAGTATTCGTAATTTTAATTTAGATTAATGTGGTGCTGGACATGTCGAGTACTAAGGAGAAATGCATCCCCTTCCGTGTATATCTTTCTGAATTGTATGGACAGGTAAGTATGGAAGATTCCGACAGAGGGATGGGGTGGACTGTATGTGAATACTTGGAGGTTTCCGAAAGGAGTGGATGCTGAAAACACTTAATATATTTTTAGGTACGGAAATAAACGTCTTAATTATATAAAATATTTCTTCTATATTATTATAAAAAGAATTATAGTATTCGTATTTTTATTTAGGTGAATGTGGTACTGGACTCATGTACGAGTAATCTGGAGAAAAGCGCACCCCTGCCGTGTATATCTTTCTGAATTGTATGGACAGGTAAGTATGGAATATTCCGACAGAGGGATGGGGTGGACTGTATGTGAATACTTAGAGGTTTCCGAATGGAATATATGCTGAAAACACTTAATATATTTTCAGGTACGAAAATAAACTTCTTTATTATATTTATTATTTTTCCTATATAATTATATTAAGAAATTATAGTATTCGTAATTTTAATTTAGATTAATGCGGTGCTGGACATGTCGAGTACTAAGGAGAAATGCATCCCCTTCCGTGTATATATTTCTGAATTGTATGGACAGGTAAGTATGGAAGATTCCGACAGAGGAATGGGGTGGACTGTATGTGAATACTTAGAGGTTTCCGAATGGAATGGATGCTGAAAACACTTAATATATTTTCAGGTACGAAAATAAACTTCTTTATTATATTTATTATTTTTCCTATATAATTATATTAAGAAATTATAGTATTCGTAATTTTAATTTAGATTAATGCGGTGCTGGACATGTCGAGTACTAAGGAGAAATGCATCCCCTTCCGTGTATATATTTCTGAATTGTATGGACAGGTAAGTATGGAAGATTCCGACAGAGGAATGGGGTGGACTGTATGTGAATACTTAGAGGTTTCCGAATGGAATGGATGCTGAAAACACTTAATATATTTTCAGGTACGAAAATAAACTTCTTTATTATATTTATTATTTTTCCTATATAATTATATTAAGAAATTATAGTATTCGTAATTTTAATTTAGATTAATGCGGTGCTGGACATGTCGAGTACTAAGGAGAAATGCATCCCCTTCCGTGTATATATTTCTGAATTGTATGGACAGGTAAGTATGGAAGATTCCGACAGAGGAATGGGGTGGACTGTATGTGAATACTTAGAGGTTTCCGAATGGAATGGATGCTGAAAACACTTAATATATTTTCAGGTACGAAAATAAACTTCTTTATTATATTTATTATTTTTCCTATATAATTGTATTAAGAAATTATAGTATTCGTAATTTTAATTTAGATTAATGTGGTGCTGGACATGTCGAGTACTAAGGAGAAATGCATCCCCTTCCGTGTATATCTTTCTGAATTGTATGGACAGGTAAGTATGGAAGATTCCGAAAGAGGGATGGGGTGGACTGTATGTGAATACTTGGAGGTTTCCGAAAGGAGTGGATGCTGAAAACACTTAATATATTTTTAGGTACGGAAATAAACGTCTTAATTATATAAAATATTTCTTCTATATTATTATAAAAAGAATATATAGTATTCGTATTTTTTATTTAGGTGAATGTGGTACTGGACTCAGTACAGTAATCTGGAGAAAAGCGCACCCCTGCCGTGTATATCTTTCTGAATTGTATGGACAGGTAAGTATGGAATATTCCGACAGAGGGATGGGGTGGACTGTATGTGAATACTTGGAGGTTTCCAAAAGGAGTGGATGCTGAAAACACTTAATATATTTTCAAGTACGGAAATAAACGTCTTAATTATATAAAATATTTTTTCTATATTATTATAAAAAGAAAATATAGTATTCGTATTTTTTATTTAGGTGAATGCGGTATTGGACTCAGTCCAGTAATCTGGAGAAAAGCGCACCCCTGCCGTGTATATCTTTCTGAATTGTATGGACAGGTAAGTATGGAAGATTCCGACAGAGGGATGGGGTGGACTGTATGTGAATACTTGGAGGTTTCCGAAAGGAGTAGATGCTGAAAACACTTAATATATTTTCAGGTACGGAAATAAACGTCTTAATTATATAAAATATTTTTTCTATATTATTATAAAAAGAAAATATAGTATTCGTATTTTTTATTTAGGTGAATGCGGTACTGGACTCAGTCCAGTAATCTGGAGAAAAGCGCACCCCTGCCGTGTATATCTTTCTGAATTGTATGGACAGGTAAGTATGGAAGATTCCGACAGAGGGATGGGGTGGACTGTATGAGAATACTTGGAGGTTTCCGAAAGGAGTGGATGCTGAAAACTCTAAATATATTTTCAGGTACGGAAATAATCTTCTTAATTATATAAAATATTTTTTCTGTATTATTATAAAATGAAAATATAGTATTCGTATTTTTTATTTAGATGAATGCGGTGCTGGACTCAGTCCAGTAGTATGGAGAAAAGCACACCCCTGCCGTGTATATATTTCTGAATTGTATGGACAGGTAAGTATGGAAGATTCCGACAGAGGGATGGGGTGGACTGTATGTGAATACTTGGAGGTTTCCGAAAGGAGTGGATGCTGAAAACACTTAATATATTTTCAGGTACGGAAATAAACTTCTTAATTATATAAAATATTTTTTCTATATTATTATAAAATGAAAATATAGTATTCGTATTTTTTATTTAGATGAATGCGGTACTGGACATAGTCCAGTAATCTGGAGAAAAGCGCACCCCTGCCGTGTATATCTTTCTGAATTGTATGGTACAGGTAAGTATGGAAGATTCCGACAGAGGGATGGGGTGGACTGTATGTGAATACTTGGAGGTTTCCGAAAGGAGTGGATGCTGAAAACACTTAATATATTTTCAGGTACGGAAATAAACGTCTTAATTATATAAAATATTTTTTCTATATTATTATAAAAAGAAAATATAGTATTCGTATTTTTTATTTAGATGAATGCGGTACTGGACATAGTCCAGTAATCTGGAGAAAAGCGCACCCCTGCCGTGTATATATTTCTGAATTGTATGGACAGGTAAGTATGGAAGATTCCGACAGAGGGATGGGGTGGACTGTATGTGAATACTTGGAGGTTTCCGAAAGGAGTGGATGCTGAAAACACTTAATATATTTTCAGGTACGGAAATAAACTTCTTAATTATATAAAATATTTTTTCTATATTATTATAAAAAGAAAATATAGTATTCGTATTTTTTATTTAGGTGAATGCGGTACTGGACTCAGTCCAGTAATCTGGAGAAAAGCGCACCCCTGCCGTGTATATCTTTCTGAATTGTATGGTACAGGTAAGTATGGAAGATTCCGACAGAGGGATGGGGTGGACTGTATGTGAATACTTGGAGGTTTCCGAAAGGAGTGGATGCTGAAAACACTTAATATATTTTCAGGTACGGAAATAAACGTCTTAATTATATAAAATATTTTTTCTATATTATTATAAAAAGAAAATATAGTATTCGTATTTTTTATTTAGGTGAATGCGGTACTGGACTCAGTCCAGTAATCTGGAGAAAAGCGCACCCCTGCCGTGTATATCTTTCTGAATTGTATGGACAGGTAAGTATGGAAGATTCCAACAGAGGGATGGGGTGGACTGTATGTGAATACTTGGAGGTTTCCGAAAGGAGTGGATGCTGAAAACACTTAATATATATTCAAGTACGGAAATAAACGTCTTAATTATATAAAATATTTTTTCTGTATTATTATAAAAAGAAAATATAGTATTCGCATTTTTTATTTAGGTGAATGCGGTACTGGACTCAGTCCAGTAATCTGGAGAAAAGCGCACCCCTGCCGTGTATATCTTTCTGAATTGTATGGGCAGGTAAGAATGGAAGATTCCGACAGAGGGATGGGGTGGACTATATGTGAATACTTGGAGGTTTCCGAAAGGAGTGGATGCGGAAAACACTTAATATATTTTCAGGTACGGAAATAAACGTCTTAATTATATAAAATATTTTTTCTATATTATTATAAAAAGAAAATATAGTATTCGTATTTTTTTATTTAGGTGAATGCGGTACTGGACTCAGTCCAGTAATCTGGAGAAAAGCGCACCCCTGCCGTGTATATCTTTCTGAATTGTATGGACAGGTAAGTTTGGAAGATTCCAACAGAGGGATGGGGTGGACTGTATGTGAATACTTGGAGGTTTCCGAAAGGAGTGGATGCGGAAAACACTTAATATATTTTCAGGTACGGAAATAAACTTCTTAATTATATAAAATATTTTTTCTATATAATTATAAAAAGAAATTAGAGTATTCGTATTTTTTATTTAGGTGAATGCGTTACTGGACTCAGTCCAGTAGTAAGAAGAAAAGCACACCACTGTCGTGTATATATTTCTGAATTATATAGACAAGTAAGTATGGAAGATTCCGACAGAGGGATGGGGTGGACTGTATGTGAATACTTGGAGGTTTCCGAAAGGAGTGGATGCTGAAAACACTTAATATATTTTCAGGTACGGAAATAAACTTCTTAATTATATAAAATATTTTTTCTATATAATTATAAAAAGAAATTAGAGTATTCGTATTTTTTATTTAGGTGAATGCGTTACTGGACTCAGTCCAGTAGTAAGAAGAAAAGCACACCACTGTCGTGTATATATTTCTGAATTATATAGACAAGTAAGTATGGAAGATTCTGACAGAGGGATGGGGTGGACTGTATGTGAATACTTGGAGGTTTCCGAAAGGAGTGGATGCGGAAAACACTTAATATATTTTCAGGTACGGAAATAAACTTCTTAATTATATAAAATATTTTTTCTGTATTATTATAAAAAGAAAATATAGTATTCGTATTTTTTATTTAGGTGAATGCGGTACTGGACTCAGTCCATTAATCTGGAGAAAAGCGCACCCCTGCCGTGTATATCTTTCTGAATTGTATGGGCAGGTAAGAATGGAAGATTCCGACAGAGGGATGGGGTGGACTATATGTGAATACTTGGAGGTTTCCGAAAGGAGTGGATGCGGAAAACACTTAATATATTTTCAGGTACGGAAATAAACTTCTTAATTATATAAAATATTTTTTCTATATTATTATAAAAAGAAAATATAGTATTCGTATTTTTTATTTAGGTGAATGCGGTACTGGACTCAGTCCAGTAATCTGGAGAAAAGCGCACCCCTGCCGTGTATATCTTTCTGAATTGTATGGGCAGGTAAGAATGGAAGATTCCGACAGAGGGATGGGGTGGACTATATGTGAATACTTGGAGGTTTCCGAAAGGAGTGGATGCTGAAAACACTTAATATATTTTCAGGTACGGAAATAAACTTCTTAATTATATAAAATATTTTTTCTATATAATTATAAAAAGAAATTAGAGTATTTGTATTTTTTATTTAGGTGAATGCGGTACTGGACTCAGTCCAGTAGTAAGAAGAAAAGCACACCCCTGTCGTGTATATATTTCTGAATTGTATGGACAGGTAAGTATGGAAGATTCCGACAGTGGGATGGGGTGGACTGTATGTGAATACTTGGAGGTTTCCGAAAGAAGTGGATGCTGAAAATACTTAATATATTTTCAGGTACGGAAATAAACGTCTTAATTATATAAAATATTTTTTCTATATTATTATAAAAAGAAAATATAGTATTCGTATTTTTTATTTAGGTGAATGCGGTGCTGGACTCAGTCCAGTAATCTGGAGAAAAACGCACCCCTGCCGTGTATATCTTTCTGAATTGTATGGTAAGGTAAGTATGGAAGATTCCGACAGAGGGATGGGGTGGACTGTATGTGAATACTTGGAGGTTTCCGAAAGGAGAAGATGCTGAAAACACTTACTATATTTTCAGGTACGGAAATAAACGTCTTAATTATATAAAATATTTTTTCTATATTATTATAAAAAGAAAATATAGTATTCGTATTTTTTATTTAGGTGAATGCGGTACTGGACTCAGTCCAGTAATCTGGAGAAAAGTGCACCCCTGCCGTGTATATCTTTCTGAATTGTATGGACAGGTAAGTATGGAAGATTCCAACAGAGGGATGGGGTGGACTGTATGTGAATACTTGGAGGTTTCCGAAAGGAGTGGATGCTGAAAACACTTAATATATATTCAAGTACGGAAATAAACGTCTTAATTATATAAAATATTTTTTCTGTATTATTATAAAAAGAAAATATAGTATTCGCATTTTTTATTTAGGTGAATGCGGTACTGGACTCAGTCCAGTAATCTGGAGAAAAGCGCACCCCTGCCGTGTATATCTTTCTGAATTGTATGGGCAGGTAAGAATGGAAGATTCCGACAGAGGGATGGGGTGGACTATATGTGAATACTTGGAGGTTTCCGAAAGGAGTGGATGCGGAAAACACTTAATATATTTTAAGGTACGGAAATAAACGTCTTAATTATATAAAATATTTTTTCTATATTATTATAAAAAGAAAATATAGTATTCGTATTTTTTATTTAGGTGAATGCGGTACTGGACTCAGTCCAGTAATCTGGAGAAAAGCGCACCCCTGCCGTGTATATCTTTCTGAATTGTATGGACAGGTAAGTTTGGAAGATTCCAACAGAGGGATGGGGTGGACTGTATGTGAATACTTGGAGGTTTCCGAAAGGAGTGGATGCGGAAAACACTTAATATATTTTCAGGTACGGAAATAAACTTCTTAATTATATAAAATATTTTTTCTATATAATTATAAAAAGAAATTAGAGTATTCGTATTTTTTATTTAGGTGAATGCGTTACTGGACTCAGTCCAGTAGTAAGAAGAAAAGCACACCACTGTCGTGTATATATTTCTGAATTATATAGACAAGTAAGTATGGAAGATTCCGACAGAGGGATGGGGTGGACTGTATGTGAATACTTGGAGGTTTCCGAAAGGAGTGGATGCTGAAAACACTTAATATATTTTCAGGTACGGAAATAAACTTCTTAATTATATAAAATATTTTTTCTATATCATTATAAAAAGAAATTAGAGTATTCGTATTTTTTATTTAGGTGAATGCGTTACTGGACTCAGTCCAGTAGTAAGAAGAAAAGCACACCACTGTCGTGTATATATTTCTGAATTATATAGACAAGTAAGTATGGAAGATTCTGACAGAGGGATGGGGTGGACTGTATGTGAATACTTGGAGGTTTCCGAAAGGAGTGGATGCGGAAAACACTTAATATATTTTCAGGTACGGAAATAAACTTCTTAATTATATAAAATATTTTTTCTGTATTATTATAAAAAGAAAATATAGTATTCGTATTTTTTATTTAGGTGAATGCGGTACTGGACTCAGTCCATTAATCTGGAGAAAAGCGCACCCCTGCCGTGTATATCTTTCTGAATTGTATGGGCAGGTAAGAATGGAAGATTCCGACAGAGGGATGGGGTGGACTATATGTGAATACTTGGAGGTTTCCGAAAGGAGTGGATGCGGAAAACACTTAATATATTTTCAGGTACGGAAATAAACTTCTTAATTATATAAAATATTTTTTCTATATTATTATAAAAAGAAAATATAGTATTCGTATTTTTTATTTAGGTGAATGCGGTACTGGACTCAGTCCAGTAATCTGGAGAAAAGCGCACCCCTGCCGTGTATATCTTTCTGAATTGTATGGGCAGGTAAGAATGGAAGATTCCGACAGAGGGATGGGGTGGACTATATGTGAATACTTGGAGGTTTCCGAAAGGAGTGGATGCTGAAAACACTTAATATATTTTCAGGTACGGAAATAAACTTCTTAATTATATAAAATATTTTTTCTATATAATTATAAAAAGAAATTAGAGTATTCGTATTTTTTATTTAGGTGAATGCGTTACTGGACTCAGTCCAGTAGTAAGAAGAAAAGCACACCACTGTCGTGTATATATTTCTGAATTATATAGACAAGTAAGTATGGAAGATTCCGACAGAGGGATGGGGTGGACTGTATGTGAATACTTGGAGGTTTCCGAAAGGAGTGGATGCTGAAAACACTTAATATATTTTCAGGTACGGAAATAAACTTCTTAATTATATAAAATATTTTTTCTATATAATTATAAAAAGAAATTATAGTATTCGTATTTTTTATTTAGGTGAATGCGGTACTGGACTCAGTCCAGTAGAATGGAGAAAAGCACACCCCTGCCGTGTATATATTTCTGAATTATATAGACAGGTAAGTATGGAAGATTCCGACAGAGGGATGGGGTGGACTGTATGTGAATACGTGGAGGTTTCCGAAAGGAATGGATGCTGAAAACACTTAATATATTTTCAGGTACGGAAATAAACTTCTTAATTATATAAAATATTTTTTCTATATAATTATAAAAAGAAATTATAGTATTCGTATTTTTTATTTAGGTGAATGCGTTACTGGACTCAGTCCAGTAGTAAGAAGAAAAGCACACCACTGTCGTGTATATATTTCTGAATTATATAGACAAGTAAGTATGGAAGATTCCGACAGAGGGATGGGGTGGACTGTATGTGAATACTTGGAGGTTTCCGAAAGGAGTGGATGCTGAAAACACTTAATATATTTTCAGGTACGGAAATAAACTTCTTAATTATATAAAATATTTTTTCTATATAATTATAAAAAGAAATTAGAGTATTCGTATTTTTTATTTAGGTGAATGCGTTACTGGACTCAGTCCAGTAGTAAGAAGAAAAGCACACCACTGTCGTGTATATATTTCTGAATTATATAGACAAGTAAGTATGGAAGATTCCGACAGAGGGATGGGGTGGACTGTATGTGAATACTTGGAGGTTTCCGAAAGGAGTGGATGCTGAAAACACTTAATATATTTTCAGGTACGGAAATAAACTTCTTAATTATATAAAATATTTTTTCTATATAATTATAAAAAGAAATTAGAGTATTCGTATTTTTTATTTAGGTGAATGCGTTACTGGACTCAGTCCAGTAGTAAGAAGAAAAGCACACCACTGTCGTGTATATATTTCTGAATTATATAGACAAGTAAGTATGGAAGATTCCGACAGAGGGATGGGGTGGACTGTATGTGAATACTTGGAGGTTTCCGAAAGGAGTGGATGCTGAAAACACTTAATATATTTTCAGGTACGGAAATAAACTTCTTAATTATATAAAATATTTTTTCTATATAATTATAAAAAGAAATTAGAGTATTCGTATTTTTTATTTAGGTGAATGCGTTACTGGACTCAGTCCAGTAGTAAGAAGAAAAGCACACCACTGTCGTGTATATATTTCTGAATTATATAGACAAGTAAGTATGGAAGATTCCGACAGAGGGATGGGGTGGACTGTATGTGAATACTTGGAGGTTTCCGAAAGGAGTGGATGCTGAAAACACTTAATATATTTTCAGGTACGGAAATAAACTTCTTAATTATATAAAATATTTTTTCTATATAATTATAAAAAGAAATTAGAGTATTCGTATTTTTTATTTAGGTGAATGCGTTACTGGACTCAGTCCAGTAGTAAGAAGAAAAGCACACCACTGTCGTGTATATATTTCTGAATTATATAGACAAGTAAGTATGGAAGATTCCGACAGAGGGATGGGGTGGACTGTATGTGAATACTTGGAGGTTTCCGAAAGGAGTGGATGCTGAAAACACTTAATATATTTTCAGGTACGGAAATAAACTTCTTAATTATATAAAATATTTTTTCTATATAATTATAAAAAGAAATTAGAGTATTCGTATTTTTTATTTAGGTGAATGCGTTACTGGACTCAGTCCAGTAGTAAGAAGAAAAGCACACCACTGTCGTGTATATATTTCTGAATTATATAGACAAGTAAGTATGGAAGATTCCGACAGAGGGATGGGGTGGACTGTATGTGAATACTTGGAGGTTTCCGAAAGGAGTGGATGCTGAAAACACTTAATATATTTTCAGGTACGGAAATAAACTTCTTAATTATATAAAATATTTTTTCTATATAATTATAAAAAGAAATTAGAGTATTCGTATTTTTTATTTAGGTGAATGCGTTACTGGACTCAGTCCAGTAGTAAGAAGAAAAGCACACCACTGTCGTGTATATATTTCTGAATTATATAGACAAGTAAGTATGGAAGATTCCGACAGAGGGATGGGGTGGACTGTATGTGAATACTTGGAGGTTTCCGAAAGGAGTGGATGCTGAAAACACTTAATATATTTTCAGGTACGGAAATAAACTTCTTAATTATATAAAATATTTTTTCTATATAATTATAAAAAGAAATTAGAGTATTCGTATTTTTTATTTAGGTGAATGCGTTACTGGACTCAGTCCAGTAGTAAGAAGAAAAGCACACCACTGTCGTGTATATATTTCTGAATTATATAGACAAGTAAGTATGGAAGATTCCGACAGAGGGATGGGGTGGACTGTATGTGAATACTTGGAGGTTTCCGAAAGGAGTGGATGCTGAAAACACTTAATATATTTTCAGGTACGGAAATAAACTTCTTAATTATATAAAATATTTTTTCTATATAATTATAAAAAGAAATTAGAGTATTCGTATTTTTTATTTAGGTGAATGCGTTACTGGACTCAGTCCAGTAGTAAGAAGAAAAGCACACCACTGTCGTGTATATATTTCTGAATTATATAGACAAGTAAGTATGGAAGATTCCGACAGAGGGATGGGGTGGACTGTATGTGAATACTTGGAGGTTTCCGAAAGGAGTGGATGCTGAAAACACTTAATATATTTTCAGGTACGGAAATAAACTTCTTAATTATATAAAATATTTTTTCTATATAATTATAAAAAGAAATTAGAGTATTCGTATTTTTTATTTAGGTGAATGCGTTACTGGACTCAGTCCAGTAGTAAGAAGAAAAGCACACCACTGTCGTGTATATATTTCTGAATTATATAGACAAGTAAGTATGGAAGATTCCGACAGAGGGATGGGGTGGACTGTATGTGAATACTTGGAGGTTTCCGAAAGGAGTGGATGCTGAAAACACTTAATATATTTTCAGGTACGGAAATAAACTTCTTAATTATATAAAATATTTTTTCTATATAATTATAAAAAGAAATTAGAGTATTCGTATTTTTTATTTAGGTGAATGCGTTACTGGACTCAGTCCAGTAGTAAGAAGAAAAGCACACCACTGTCGTGTATATATTTCTGAATTATATAGACAAGTAAGTATGGAAGATTCCGACAGAGGGATGGGGTGGACTGTATGTGAATACTTGGAGGTTTCCGAAAGGAGTGGATGCTGAAAACACTTAATATATTTTCAGGTACGGAAATAAACTTCTTAATTATATAAAATATTTTTTCTATATAATTATAAAAAGAAATTAGAGTATTCGTATTTTTTATTTAGGTGAATGCGTTACTGGACTCAGTCCAGTAGTAAGAAGAAAAGCACACCACTGTCGTGTATATATTTCTGAATTATATAGACAAGTAAGTATGGAAGATTCCGACAGAGGGATGGGGTGGACTGTATGTGAATACTTGGAGGTTTCCGAAAGGAGTGGATGCTGAAAACACTTAATATATTTTCAGGTACGGAAATAAACTTCTTAATTATATAAAATATTTTTTCTATATAATTATAAAAAGAAATTAGAGTATTCGTATTTTTTATTTAGGTGAATGCGTTACTGGACTCAGTCCAGTAGTAAGAAGAAAAGCACACCACTGTCGTGTATATATTTCTGAATTATATAGACAAGTAAGTATGGAAGATTCCGACAGAGGGATGGGGTGGACTGTATGTGAATACTTGGAGGTTTCCGAAAGGAGTGGATGCTGAAAACACTTAATATATTTTCAGGTACGGAAATAAACTTCTTAATTATATAAAATATTTTTTCTATATAATTATAAAAAGAAATTAGAGTATTCGTATTTTTTATTTAGGTGAATGCGTTACTGGACTCAGTCCAGTAGTAAGAAGAAAAGCACACCACTGTCGTGTATATATTTCTGAATTATATAGACAAGTAAGTATGGAAGATTCCGACAGAGGGATGGGGTGGACTGTATGTGAATACTTGGAGGTTTCCGAAAGGAGTGGATGCTGAAAACACTTAATATATTTTCAGGTACGGAAATAAACTTCTTAATTATATAAAATATTTTTTCTATATAATTATAAAAAGAAATTAGAGTATTCGTATTTTTTATTTAGGTGAATGCGTTACTGGACTCAGTCCAGTAGTAAGAAGAAAAGCACACCACTGTCGTGTATATATTTCTGAATTATATAGACAAGTAAGTATGGAAGATTCCGACAGAGGGATGGGGTGGACTGTATGTGAATACTTGGAGGTTTCCGAAAGGAGTGGATGCTGAAAACACTTAATATATTTTCAGGTACGGAAATAAACTTCTTAATTATATAAAATATTTTTTCTATATAATTATAAAAAGAAATTAGAGTATTCGTATTTTTTATTTAGGTGAATGCGTTACTGGACTCAGTCCAGTAGTAAGAAGAAAAGCACACCACTGTCGTGTATATATTTCTGAATTATATAGACAAGTAAGTATGGAAGATTCCGACAGAGGGATGGGGTGGACTGTATGTGAATACTTGGAGGTTTCCGAAAGGAGTGGATGCTGAAAACACTTAATATATTTTCAGGTACGGAAATAAACTTCTTAATTATATAAAATATTTTTTCTATATAATTATAAAAAGAAATTAGAGTATTCGTATTTTTTATTTAGGTGAATGCGTTACTGGACTCAGTCCAGTAGTAAGAAGAAAAGCACACCACTGTCGTGTATATATTTCTGAATTATATAGACAAGTAAGTATGGAAGATTCCGACAGAGGGATGGGGTGGACTGTATGTGAATACTTGGAGGTTTCCGAAAGGAGTGGATGCTGAAAACACTTAATATATTTTCAGGTACGGAAATAAACTTCTTAATTATATAAAATATTTTTTCTATATAATTATAAAAAGAAATTAGAGTATTCGTATTTTTTATTTAGGTGAATGCGTTACTGGACTCAGTCCAGTAGTAAGAAGAAAAGCACACCACTGTCGTGTATATATTTCTGAATTATATAGACAAGTAAGTATGGAAGATTCCGACAGAGGGATGGGGTGGACTGTATGTGAATACTTGGAGGTTTCCGAAAGGAGTGGATGCTGAAAACACTTAATATATTTTCAGGTACGGAAATAAACTTCTTAATTATATAAAATATTTTTTCTATATAATTATAAAAAGAAATTAGAGTATTCGTATTTTTTATTTAGGTGAATGCGTTACTGGACTCAGTCCAGTAGTAAGAAGAAAAGCACACCACTGTCGTGTATATATTTCTGAATTATATAGACAAGTAAGTATGGAAGATTCCGACAGAGGGATGGGGTGGACTGTATGTGAATACTTGGAGGTTTCCGAAAGGAGTGGATGCTGAAAACACTTAATATATTTTCAGGTACGGAAATAAACTTCTTAATTATATAAAATATTTTTTCTATATAATTATAAAAAGAAATTAGAGTATTCGTATTTTTTATTTAGGTGAATGCGTTACTGGACTCAGTCCAGTAGTAAGAAGAAAAGCACACCACTGTCGTGTATATATTTCTGAATTATATAGACAAGTAAGTATGGAAGATTCCGACAGAGGGATGGGGTGGACTGTATGTGAATACTTGGAGGTTTCCGAAAGGAGTGGATGCTGAAAACACTTAATATATTTTCAGGTACGGAAATAAACTTCTTAATTATATAAAATATTTTTTCTATATAATTATAAAAAGAAATTAGAGTATTCGTATTTTTTATTTAGGTGAATGCGTTACTGGACTCAGTCCAGTAGTAAGAAGAAAAGCACACCACTGTCGTGTATATATTTCTGAATTATATAGACAAGTAAGTATGGAAGATTCCGACAGAGGGATGGGGTGGACTGTATGTGAATACTTGGAGGTTTCCGAAAGGAGTGGATGCTGAAAACACTTAATATATTTTCAGGTACGGAAATAAACTTCTTAATTATATAAAATATTTTTTCTATATAATTATAAAAAGAAATTAGAGTATTCGTATTTTTTATTTAGGTGAATGCGTTACTGGACTCAGTCCAGTAGTAAGAAGAAAAGCACACCACTGTCGTGTATATATTTCTGAATTATATAGACAAGTAAGTATGGAAGATTCCGACAGAGGGATGGGGTGGACTGTATGTGAATACTTGGAGGTTTCCGAAAGGAGTGGATGCTGAAAACACTTAATATATTTTCAGGTACGGAAATAAACTTCTTAATTATATAAAATATTTTTTCTATATAATTATAAAAAGAAATTAGAGTATTCGTATTTTTTATTTAGGTGAATGCGTTACTGGACTCAGTCCAGTAGTAAGAAGAAAAGCACACCACTGTCGTGTATATATTTCTGAATTATATAGACAAGTAAGTATGGAAGATTCCGACAGAGGGATGGGGTGGACTGTATGTGAATACTTGGAGGTTTCCGAAAGGAGTGGATGCTGAAAACACTTAATATATTTTCAGGTACGGAAATAAACTTCTTAATTATATAAAATATTTTTTCTATATAATTATAAAAAGAAATTAGAGTATTCGTATTTTTTATTTAGGTGAATGCGTTACTGGACTCAGTCCAGTAGTAAGAAGAAAAGCACACCACTGTCGTGTATATATTTCTGAATTATATAGACAAGTAAGTATGGAAGATTCCGACAGAGGGATGGGGTGGACTGTATGTGAATACTTGGAGGTTTCCGAAAGGAGTGGATGCTGAAAACACTTAATATATTTTCAGGTACGGAAATAAACTTCTTAATTATATAAAATATTTTTTCTATATAATTATAAAAAGAAATTAGAGTATTCGTATTTTTTATTTAGGTGAATGCGTTACTGGACTCAGTCCAGTAGTAAGAAGAAAAGCACACCACTGTCGTGTATATATTTCTGAATTATATAGACAAGTAAGTATGGAAGATTCCGACAGAGGGATGGGGTGGACTGTATGTGAATACTTGGAGGTTTCCGAAAGGAGTGGATGCTGAAAACACTTAATATATTTTCAGGTACGGAAATAAACTTCTTAATTATATAAAATATTTTTTCTATATAATTATAAAAAGAAATTAGAGTATTCGTATTTTTTATTTAGGTGAATGCGTTACTGGACTCAGTCCAGTAGTAAGAAGAAAAGCACACCACTGTCGTGTATATATTTCTGAATTATATAGACAAGTAAGTATGGAAGATTCCGACAGAGGGATGGGGTGGACTGTATGTGAATACTTGGAGGTTTCCGAAAGGAGTGGATGCTGAAAACACTTAATATATTTTCAGGTACGGAAATAAACTTCTTAATTATATAAAATATTTTTTCTATATAATTATAAAAAGAAATTAGAGTATTCGTATTTTTTATTTAGGTGAATGCGTTACTGGACTCAGTCCAGTAGTAAGAAGAAAAGCACACCACTGTCGTGTATATATTTCTGAATTATATAGACAAGTAAGTATGGAAGATTCCGACAGAGGGATGGGGTGGACTGTATGTGAATACTTGGAGGTTTCCGAAAGGAGTGGATGCTGAAAACACTTAATATATTTTCAGGTACGGAAATAAACTTCTTAATTATATAAAATATTTTTTCTATATAATTATAAAAAGAAATTAGAGTATTCGTATTTTTTATTTAGGTGAATGCGTTACTGGACTCAGTCCAGTAGTAAGAAGAAAAGCACACCACTGTCGTGTATATATTTCTGAATTATATAGACAAGTAAGTATGGAAGATTCCGACAGAGGGATGGGGTGGACTGTATGTGAATACTTGGAGGTTTCCGAAAGGAGTGGATGCTGAAAACACTTAATATATTTTCAGGTACGGAAATAAACTTCTTAATTATATAAAATATTTTTTCTATATAATTATAAAAAGAAATTAGAGTATTCGTATTTTTTATTTAGGTGAATGCGTTACTGGACTCAGTCCAGTAGTAAGAAGAAAAGCACACCACTGTCGTGTATATATTTCTGAATTATATAGACAAGTAAGTATGGAAGATTCCGACAGAGGGATGGGGTGGACTGTATGTGAATACTTGGAGGTTTCCGAAAGGAGTGGATGCTGAAAACACTTAATATATTTTCAGGTACGGAAATAAACTTCTTAATTATATAAAATATTTTTTCTATATAATTATAAAAAGAAATTAGAGTATTCGTATTTTTTATTTAGGTGAATGCGTTACTGGACTCAGTCCAGTAGTAAGAAGAAAAGCACACCACTGTCGTGTATATATTTCTGAATTATATAGACAAGTAAGTATGGAAGATTCCGACAGAGGGATGGGGTGGACTGTATGTGAATACTTGGAGGTTTCCGAAAGGAGTGGATGCTGAAAACACTTAATATATTTTCAGGTACGGAAATAAACTTCTTAATTATATAAAATATTTTTTCTATATAATTATAAAAAGAAATTAGAGTATTCGTATTTTTTATTTAGGTGAATGCGTTACTGGACTCAGTCCAGTAGTAAGAAGAAAAGCACACCACTGTCGTGTATATATTTCTGAATTATATAGACAAGTAAGTATGGAAGATTCCGACAGAGGGATGGGGTGGACTGTATGTGAATACTTGGAGGTTTCCGAAAGGAGTGGATGCTGAAAACACTTAATATATTTTCAGGTACGGAAATAAACTTCTTAATTATATAAAATATTTTTTCTATATAATTATAAAAAGAAATTAGAGTATTCGTATTTTTTATTTAGGTGAATGCGTTACTGGACTCAGTCCAGTAGTAAGAAGAAAAGCACACCACTGTCGTGTATATATTTCTGAATTATATAGACAAGTAAGTATGGAAGATTCCGACAGAGGGATGGGGTGGACTGTATGTGAATACTTGGAGGTTTCCGAAAGGAGTGGATGCTGAAAACACTTAATATATTTTCAGGTACGGAAATAAACTTCTTAATTATATAAAATATTTTTTCTATATAATTATAAAAAGAAATTAGAGTATTCGTATTTTTTATTTAGGTGAATGCGTTACTGGACTCAGTCCAGTAGTAAGAAGAAAAGCACACCACTGTCGTGTATATATTTCTGAATTATATAGACAAGTAAGTATGGAAGATTCCGACAGAGGGATGGGGTGGACTGTATGTGAATACTTGGAGGTTTCCGAAAGGAGTGGATGCTGAAAACACTTAATATATTTTCAGGTACGGAAATAAACTTCTTAATTATATAAAATATTTTTTCTATATAATTATAAAAAGAAATTAGAGTATTCGTATTTTTTATTTAGGTGAATGCGTTACTGGACTCAGTCCAGTAGTAAGAAGAAAAGCACACCACTGTCGTGTATATATTTCTGAATTATATAGACAAGTAAGTATGGAAGATTCCGACAGAGGGATGGGGTGGACTGTATGTGAATACTTGGAGGTTTCCGAAAGGAGTGGATGCTGAAAACACTTAATATATTTTCAGGTACGGAAATAAACTTCTTAATTATATAAAATATTTTTTCTATATAATTATAAAAAGAAATTAGAGTATTCGTATTTTTTATTTAGGTGAATGCGTTACTGGACTCAGTCCAGTAGTAAGAAGAAAAGCACACCACTGTCGTGTATATATTTCTGAATTATATAGACAAGTAAGTATGGAAGATTCCGACAGAGGGATGGGGTGGACTGTATGTGAATACTTGGAGGTTTCCGAAAGGAGTGGATGCTGAAAACACTTAATATATTTTCAGGTACGGAAATAAACTTCTTAATTATATAAAATATTTTTTCTATATAATTATAAAAAGAAATTAGAGTATTCGTATTTTTTATTTAGGTGAATGCGTTACTGGACTCAGTCCAGTAGTAAGAAGAAAAGCACACCACTGTCGTGTATATATTTCTGAATTATATAGACAAGTAAGTATGGAAGATTCCGACAGAGGGATGGGGTGGACTGTATGTGAATACTTGGAGGTTTCCGAAAGGAGTGGATGCTGAAAACACTTAATATATTTTCAGGTACGGAAATAAACTTCTTAATTATATAAAATATTTTTTCTATATAATTATAAAAAGAAATTAGAGTATTCGTATTTTTTATTTAGGTGAATGCGTTACTGGACTCAGTCCAGTAGTAAGAAGAAAAGCACACCACTGTCGTGTATATATTTCTGAATTATATAGACAAGTAAGTATGGAAGATTCCGACAGAGGGATGGGGTGGACTGTATGTGAATACTTGGAGGTTTCCGAAAGGAGTGGATGCTGAAAACACTTAATATATTTTCAGGTACGGAAATAAACTTCTTAATTATATAAAATATTTTTTCTATATAATTATAAAAAGAAATTAGAGTATTCGTATTTTTTATTTGGGTGAATGCGTTACTGGACTCAGTCCAGTAGTAAGAAGAAAAGCACACCACTGTCGTGTATATATTTCTGAATTATATAGACAAGTAAGTATGGAAGATTCCGACAGAGGGATGGGGTGGACTGTATGTGAATACTTGGAGGTTTCCGAAAGGAGTGGATGCTGAAAACACTTAATATATTTTCAGGTACGGAAATAAACTTCTTAATTATATAAAATATTTTTTCTATATAATTATAAAAAGAAATTAGAGTATTCGTATTTTTTATTTAGGTGAATGCGTTACTGGACTCAGTCCAGTAGTAAGAAGAAAAGCACACCACTGTCGTGTATATATTTCTGAATTATATAGACAAGTAAGTATGGAAGATTCCGACAGAGGGATGGGGTGGACTGTATGTGAATACTTGGAGGTTTCCGAAAGGAGTGGATGCTGAAAACACTTAATATATTTTCAGGTACGGAAATAAACTTCTTAATTATATAAAATATTTTTTCTATATAATTATAAAAAGAAATTAGAGTATTCGTATTTTTTATTTGGGTGAATGCGTTACTGGACTCAGTCCAGTAGTAAGAAGAAAAGCACACCACTGTCGTGTATATATTTCTGAATTATATAGACAAGTAAGTATGGAAGATTCCGACAGAGGGATTGGGTGGACTGTATGTGAATACTTGGAGGTTTCCGAAAGGAGTGGATGCTGAAAACACTTAATATATTTTCAGGTACGGAAATAAACTTCTTATTTATATAAAATATTTTTTCTATATAATTATAAAAAGAAATTAGAGTATTCGTATTTTTTATTTAGATGAATGCGGTACTGGACTCAGTTCAGTAATCTGGAGAAAAGCGCACCCCTGCCATGTATATATTTCTGATTTGTATGGACAGGTAAGTATGGAAGATTCCGACAGAGGGATGGGGTGGACTGTATGTGAATACTTGGAGGTTTCCGAAAGGAGTGGATGCTGAAAACACTTAATATATTTTCAGGTACGGAAATAAACTTCTAAATTATATAAAATATTTTTTCTATATTATTATAAAAAGAAAATATAGTATTCGTATTTTTTTATTTAGGTGAATGCGGTACTGGACTCAGTCCAGTAATCTGGAGAAAAGCGCACCCCTGCCGTGTATATCTTTCTGAATTGTATGGACAGGTAAGTTTGGAAGATTCCAACAGAGGGATGGGGTGGACTGTATGTGAATACTTGGAGGTTTCTGAAAGGAGTGGATGCTGAAAACACTTAATATATTTTCAGGTACGGAAATAAACGTCTTAATTATATAAAATATTTTTTCTATATTATTATAAAAAGAAAATATTGTATTCGTATTTTTTATTTAGGTGAATGCGGTACTGGACTCAGTCCAGTAATCTGGAGAAAAGCGCACCCCTGCCGTGTATATCTTTCTGAATTGTATGGACAGGTAAGTATGGAAGATTCCAACAGAGGGATGGGGTGGACTGTATGTGAATACTTGGAGGTTTCCGAAAGGAGTGGATGCGGAAAACACTTAATATATTTTCAGGTACGGAAATAAACGTCTTAATTATATAAAATATTTTTTCTATATTATTATAAAAAGAAAATATAGTATTCGTATTTTTTTATTTAGGTGAATGCGGTACTGGACTCAGTCCAGTAATCTGGAGAAAAGCGCACCCCTGCCGTGTATATCTTTCTGAATTGTATGGACAGGTAAGTTTGGAAGATTCCAACAGAGGGATGGGGTGGACTGTATGTGAATACTTGGAGGTTTCCGAAAGGAGTGGATGCTGAAAAACTTAATATATTTTCAGGTACGGAAATAAACTTCT